>JAODLL010000006.1:655241-669671 GCA_026546735.1 Forbesichthys agassizii | reverse complement strand
CCCCCCCCCCCCCCCCCCCCCCCCCCCCCCCCCCCCCCCCCCCCCCCCCCCCCCCCCCCCCCCCCCCCCCATACACAGAGGTGAGGCAGTGACGTCTTCATTGTGCTCCTGGTGGCTGCAGTAGCCTGGGGCCAGTCCTCAGGGCCTGGGGCTGCTGGGCCCAGAGGAGGAGCTGTCATCTCTATGCAGGGCCCCCGCTGTGGCCTGTTATCATGTCAGGCACGGCCCTGCACTGGGAACAGGGAGCAGGCAGATAGAAAGAGCACTATGCTCGGCACTGCTTTCAGAATAACAATATATTCCATCATTGGAATGTACATTTTCAGTTTAGAATGATGTTCATAACATATTGTGAATTACAGTGATGTATGGTTATTTCAGGTTGGGTTATTTCTAATACTGACATTCAGTACTCCCAAATTAGAATTTTAACATATTTCCAGTTTAAAACTGAGACTGTAATGATGACATAGTCAAAGGTAGATATATTGACCTAATAATAATAATGCGATTATTTGGAATGTTTGCATATTCCCAAATATTGTAATGTCGCCATTCCAACAGTAGTGGATTATAGTATGAGTGTGCATGTCAACGTAATAACGTGCCATTGATTTAGATCACAATCTGAGTATTCTAACAGATACTTAACAGATGAACTGGGATGAGGGTGTATGAAGGTTCTAGAATGGAAGAGGCCCCTTGCCCTAGGGCATCTGAGCCTTATAGTGCTTCCCGCCTGCGGTTAAAGTTCCTCTGGGTGTTCCTGTTGTCACGTAAGCTCACTGTCAAGCTTTGCCCAGGTCAGGAGAGAAGGAGCTTTCACCTTCACATGAACAACGCTTAATGTCAGATATTCTATTTGACAAGAAATGTCTCCTGTCTGTCTGTCTGTCTGTCTGTCTGTCTGTCTGTCTGTCTGTCTGTCTGTCTGTCTGTCTGTCTGTCTGTCCGTCTGTCTGTCTGTCCGTCCGTCCTAGCTTCCTTATTTCCTTTCCTTTCTCCCATCCCTTCCTTCTCACACACTTTCGCTCCTCTCTCTTACTAGTACTCTGTGCCAGTACAATATACCCACATTTTCCTAGAGAGGGTTATTATGTTCAGTGGACTACATTCAGCTGATGGTTTCAAACGAGTGTGATGAGGCCTCGGAGCTGCACATTTAAGTGCCCTGTACCCAAAGAAATCACGCCACAGTGAGTTATTTCTATCTGGGTTAATCTTATTTCTCTGGGCACTTTGATAATGGAGAGCACTTGAATAATGAATGAGGTGTGTAATACTGTTCGTTAGAATTAAAGATGGTGCAAGCCCACTTAAAGGAGGTTCTGTGAATGTCTTAACAGGGCCAATAGCTGGCTCATCTTGCAGTCTGTGATCCTTGCTCACAGAACTGTGTTGAAATATGTTTTCAGAATGGTTAAATAAGTACAATAAAATAGGAATAGTACATTTTTTTTAAATTATATTTTATGTGCTGAAATATACCGTGCACGCACACACACTCGTACACACGTGAATCTCTCTTCTCTCTCACTTCTCCAGTGTGCGTGTACACGTGTGCCCACAACCCTCGATAGCCACTGCATAATGCATTATTGTAGTTATAGCAGACAGATATTTGGGCCTCTGGCTGTCCCAGCACACCTATGTTGGCCAGCATCTCATAGTTCTGGCTCAATACCTGAGAAATAACAGCAGGCAGTGTAGATTTTACAGGCCAGGAAATTTCAAAGTGTGAGAACTCAGAACTAGAGCTTGTATTTGGTTTGTCTGTGTGAAAAGGTTACATTGTCTTCAACCCTTGAAATTATGAATACTTTGTGTATGCTAGTTCATTTCCATGCACGGAAAGGAAAAAAGTAGCTATATCACTCCTTAATTAAAGGTGTAGTAAGTGATTATAGATAATACACTTTTTGTCAAATTCACCAAATATTTCCTGGCAGTCCACTACTTTATTGTTCTCTATGCATGCTGAAACAGTAATACGGTACTCACCCCCCTAAAATACAAAGACAAGCACTTTGCTTGTGTTTGTATTTACAGTGCAGACTGCACATAAAATAATATCCTACAATACAATGTGTTTACAATGTTAGGGGCAGGGCTTCTGTGGCATTGAATGGAGGGGTGTTTTTGTTTTGATTTGAGTTGGAATAACTCTTTAAAGGTTAATAAAACTACATTATTTGTGTCTGAAAATGGCTCGTGACCTTAGACTATTAACAACTCCCAGAACAGGAAACATGGGGTTTGTTCTTATAGAATAAACAAATAATCCACATTGCTTAGTTTAATAAAAAATGTGAGTGTGCAAGTTGATATGCTATAGCAGGGGTCTTAAACAAAGCAGCTGTTTTTGGCATGTAACTGTTGGAGAGATATTTGAAAACATGAGACTGGAATACTGTGCCAGGTTTTCTGTGCATGGGAAAAAATACATCCAGAAAACCATGGTGTTAGGTTAGTTAGGTGTCCCAGGTTTTATACTTTACAACCAGCACTAAAATACCCAATCATATTCAAGGTAAGGCCGCACAGTGATCAGCATTTGTGTGTGCGGGTGCGTTGCCTGCATGTATGCTTGTGTGATGCGTCAGTAGGCCTACAATAAGTTCGTCTTGACATGGCTTGTCATGTGATGATAATAGCTGGTGACTAATAGAGCGCAGAGATATGTGTCCTGCTTGGCTTGTGTTACTGCTGGCCATTAATTATTGATTTCCGCTATGGCCCTTCTCATACATCCGTGCACATTCCCTCGCCATCCTTTTATTTGCCTACCACAGCCCATCAGCTCGCCAGAAAGAAGAGAGAGAGAGAGAGAGAGAGAGAGAGAGAGAGAGAGAGAGAGAGAGAGAGAGAGAAGATAGAAATGTTGTACTAGTTCATTTGCATAAATGCATGTGCAATTTATGTATGGTAGGCTTAAAAGTTGGTCCATAATTCCTAACACACCTCAATTATTCCTTTCTGCATCTGCTGAATAATTGAATTGGCTTCACTCACCACACGCGTTAAAGCCTTCAGCTCAATTTACTAGACAGCTAGTGTCTTATGATATCAATACGGGTATTACAAGGATCAATAATTCACATCGTTCTACTGCCGAGCCAAAATATATTTTACCTGTCACGTCTTAATCATTTGGCTTAGAGCTATAGGCCTATATCTACATGTGTCAACTGCAATGTCGGCCTGATGTGATTTGATAGGCCTACATTATACAAAAAATAGCTTTTTATGAAGGCCTTATGGAGATTTATTTGAAAACAACCACTTCTTATTTGCATTTCATGTGCTCCCTATTAATAAATTGCATATCTATAATTAATCATCTCTCAGACTCAAAGAGAATAGGTAATGAATTATATTAGATTTCCCCATAACAGCAAACTGTTATCCTCTGGCTAAACAACCCATGGGGAGATTACTATAACATGTGTTTATCTATAGAAAACACTTAGTATTACCCTGTGCTAACTTTACTTTCATCAAAATAGATCTGAAGCAATTTATTAAATTTTAATTTACTTTACTTTGGATAGCGGTCACAAACATACGAACGCAATCAGTTTACATTCAGCATATTGCCTCGATACCGTTCCTAAAATAATGGCCTAAATCATTTTTTGACTAGCATTTTTTTTGCGAGACAATATGGAGAATATGAATTGATTGTGTTCGCGTGCATGTTTTGTGACCGCTATCCAAAAGTCAATAAAAATATAAGATATAGCCTATTGCTTCCGAACTATTTGATTAAATAAAAGTTGGCCAAGGGTAATGCGTGATCGTGCCGACTAGGCATATATATATATAGGCTACATAAGCCTATACCCTACATTATTTTTTTAGGTATAGGCTATATAAAACGAAGTACGGGGTAATGCAGAGCATATAGCCTACTTGGGTTTGAAACCAGATCAAAGAGATAACCTACCAACTAGTTAGTTTCTTAAATTAACTTAGACTATTTTAAATCGAAAATAAATTAAATCGCCTAGCGCATAGTCCAAGACAGGCTAATATTCACAAAACTTCAGAGGTTGTTTTTAAATAAAAAACAGGCTACTTAATAATAATAATAATAATAATAATAATAATAATAATAATATATCTTGGAATATGAAATGAAAAATATCAACGCATATCTTCCTTGTAATAAAATATATTGTGTTTTAAAATGTAGTTTGTCTTACCTGTGATGAAGTAAATTCTTATTTCCCTCTTGCGCACTTCATCCGTCTTTCCCTGGAGTCACTTGTTCCCAAACCCAAGTAGGCTATGCTCTGCATTACCCCGTACTTCGTTTTATACCAATATATAATTAATATTGCATCGTCATTACTTAATAATTTCAAACCTCACAACACAACCCGGTGACAAAAAGGCATCCATAATTAAAAGTGAACTAATTAGAAAGGAAGGGGCTAGACTACGTCATCAAAACCAACACAGACGCCCCGTTTCTCTGCCAAATAAATGTTTTAATCTGTGCTTTTAAATCATAGCTACTTAATATTAGTCTACATTTCTAGTAATAATTTGTGGTTGGTAATTTATTTATAAACAATAAATTGGTAAATTAATTTCTTTCATAATCTGTTTAAAAGTATATATCAATTTTGAAATGAATTTCTATCAAAGAGAATATATTTGGGTAACTTCTTTTCATAATATATTGTTTTACCTAGCATTGGTACTGCATTTTGTCTCCTACCTTACTTATATTGTGCCTCTGTTCTGGCTAAATCAGGTATTACAGTATAAAACCAACTAGCCAATTCAGTATCATTTTATAAAATAATCAATCATTTATTTAATTTCACACATTTGATCAAGTGATAATCTAAGTAAAGAAAATTCTCAAATAAGCCTATATGTGGGATAATAGGCTACACATGGTCTATAATTACTTAAACATGTTCACATCAAAATACACATAACAAAATATAGCAGCAGCCATCCAGAGCCCCATCAATGTGTTTCATATAGGCTTTTACTTTAAATTATTTATGATAAGACTTGACACTCATTGCATAAGTTTTCTGCTGTTTGCATGTCTTTGTGAATTTGCATGAAGAGAAAACACAGTGTTGCTTAAAATACATGTGAGGTTGTAACCCATATCAGTAAACGCACATTCAATATATTTAGGCTATTATAACCAAAACTATATGACATATTAATAGGTGCCTCTAAAATATAATTGAATATGCTAAATGTGAAAACATTTCTGGATTTGATGATACTTGTGTACTTTTTCCCTAGCACAATCAGTATAAAGATGTGCAAAACATGACCAATATAACATAAAAATAAACATCGTCACAAAGCTTTAGCACAATAATATATGACATGTCAAATACCAATAACTGAATTGAAATGTGCAAGTTTTTACACGAAGAGTGAACGACACAAAACCAATAATATAATTTAAATATAGGCTATAATTTATACCATAAAGTCTTTTCGAAATAATCCCAGTCGAACGTGACAATATGTCAATAAATCCTTGTGAATAGCCTATTATTAATGTTAACATTTTTTTCATGATGTGCGAAATTAATGCACCGCAGAGTATTTCATCCGTTTCTGCTTTTGCCGCTGGTTGCAAAACCAAACCCGAACCACATTCTTTTTCAGGTCCAGTTTCTCGGCGATCGCGGCTATCTTTTCCGAAGAGGGACGAGGCTGGATGGCGAAATATGCCTCCAGAGAGCGCTTCTCCGGCGCGGCTATCGACGTGCGCTTTCGTTTCCTCTCATTCCCGTTGAAAAGGTCCGGTTTGCTGTTTTTCTCCCTGTATGCCGCCTCGGCCTCCTCGAGCCAGGCCTGCAGCACTGGCTTGAGCGCGATCATGTTATTATGGGAAAGCGTGAGGGACTCGAACCGGCAGATCGTGCTCTGGCTCAACGAACCCACGCCGGGGATCTTCAGGTTGGCCAGCGCCGAACCCACGTCCGCCTGCGTCACGCCGAGCTTGATTCTCCGCTGCTTGAACCGCTCGGCGAACGCCTCCAACTCGCGCGGGTCCGACTCCACGTCGTTGACGCACGCCATGCCGCCATGCACGGAGAGCGAATGCGGGTGGTTCATGGTGGCCATGGCCTGATGCAGCTGCCCCATGGTCTGGAGGTGGTGGTGGGGGTGGTGGTGCTGGTGATGGTGGTTCGGCGCCGTCATCCCGGGGGGCTCCGGGGCCCCCATCCCGGCCAGAGTGGAGGAGAGGTGGTCGAGCAGATCGCCGGCCTCCAGACTTTGCCCCAGGTGGTGGTGGTGGTGGTGGTGGTGGGAGGAGGCGAGGGTGGATGCGAGGGTGGAGGGAACGTGGGAGACGGGCACGGTGCCGGACGAGGACGAGGCGGCGGTGCAAGGCACGCTGCTCATGGTATGGTAAGTCACGTCGGCTTTGAACGGGTGACTCTTGCCGTGGGAGACAACGCTGTCCGCCGCCGCCAGAGCCTCGGCGCGTGCCAGCAGGCTTTCATCGAACCCTCCGAATATATTGCCCTGCAGCTGGGGGCAAGAGTGCGCATAGCGGAGTCAGTGGGGAATTCTGTCAGTCAGGATGTAAACATCTTGAACAGCAGGAGGAGGGGAGCCCTCCGCAAAACGCGGGTCATAAAAATGAATATGAAAGCAAGAGCAATGCTCCAATAGACACGTGAAGAAGAGGACTGGCCTGTAGGGGAGGGGGGACGGGACGGAGAGGGGGCGCGTGGTAAAGAAGAAGAGAGGGAAGAAAAATGGAAAGAAAGAAAGAAAGAGAGAGAGAGAGAGGGAAAGTGGAGGAAAGGCGAAGAGCGGTTGTACAACAAAGTCCTGTCAGCTGAAGTATACAGACATTTCCAGCAGCGACATCTCTACCAAAGCCCTCCACAGTACACAGACTCCCCCCACCCACCCACACGCTCAACTCAACGTACCTGCGGGGCCGACAGGCAGACTCTGCGCATGCCCTCCGAGCCTGCATGCAGACTGGGGTACTTGGGCTCGTGCAGTGTGGCGTGCATGGTGAAGTGCTGCTTTCCGTTCATGGTCATCATCCTCCTGGCGCGCCTGGCAGGCAGCAACAGGGCAGCCCTGGCATATGGCGCTGGGGAAAACAGACAACCAGCTCCTTCCGCTATGGCGACTCGCTCTACTCTCCTGCGCCAGACTGAACCTCCCGGCTTTCCTCTCCTCTTCCCCCTTCTCCCTCCCCTTCCACCTCCAATGCTGTTCATCCAAGCCCTCCCTCCAGGCCCCACCCTACCTGCTACCCTCTGCTACTCGGCTTACAAGACAGCCTAAAGTCTTGTCCCATAGGCCTATGCAGGCTTGGCGCGCCAATTCCATAGACCCACATGAGGCTATGTTATTAGAAAACACCAGTTCTAATAGCAGTAGAACATTGTTGGTGTAGAGTAAATAAAGTAAGAGTATAAGAGTAAATAAACATAAAGCAAAATGTATATGTTTGTAAATTTAGATAATAGGCATATCACCTTTGTGATTAGAAAACATACTAACTGTAGCAATGCTATGCCCATTCTAGCCTAGCAATCCCGCGTTTAGACCTAAGCCTACTCTAATAATATAGCCTAAACAGTAAGCGAAATGGATAAAAAAGGGGAGGCTAAGATACATTTGAAGTTATTCGTGCGTCAAGTCTGAGCCAAGTTTGCATCTCATGTTACAATATTGAACAACGTGTTAATATGTTAGCAATTGTCTACTTAAGTCTACTGTTCCGGGTTATATCAGTATATAAGCGAAAAACGAATAGCCATATGGATATACGTGCATAAAAACGAAATCCAATTATCGTTGAAAAACGCAAACTAAAGTGAGGATCCGGTGTCAACTTTCAGAAACGGGCTATTTGCTATGTCAATTCATTTGCCGCATAATTTCAGTACCCTGGACAGCTCTGCTAAGTATACTGTTCAAATATAATTCGCAAAATTTACAAACGGCAAATTAATCAAAACATTAGCCTATTTGATACCAGTCAATAGAACTAAACATTGAATCAGAAATGTAGGCCTAATTTTTAAATTAGGTTTATTAGGCTAGTCTTAAACAAATGTTGATAGGCCTATGCCTGAAATATAGGCCTATGGCTACAGGCTATTACTATTAGCATAGCCCTGCCTACGTTTGAGGTCATCCCAATGTATTCTTATAAACCTAATTTAAAAAGAAGAGAAGGCCAGTGGATAGCTTTATTTGCATCGTTAATTTCGCTACGGTAGTTAAAACATAGACCAATATGGCGTACACTTTTAGTTGGCTAACCAGAATGTTTGACAGATGTTGAAGGCCATTTCTAACTTTTTAAACTTTGTTTTATAGTGTCTCAAACAGCGTATGTTATTTTCGATAGGCTATTATTGTTTTAGTCTACACATATGACATGTACGTCGTAGTAAACGCCCCTCCCCAGGCTAATTTACATTCTCGTATGGCTGCCGGGACGTACGCCCGAAAGAGGAGCCACTGGGTCGGAGGAGACCCGATGACACAGCGGTTCCACACGGTCCTCTCCGGTTCCCCAGACCGTGAATAATTCAGTGGCGCGGTGGCAGGCATCCATTACCACGTTGGCATGTTCTTATTCATTATACAGATTAAAATGGCCCAGATCTTTTCTCACCGTGCAAACCTGCTGCAAGCTGATGCATACGCAGGTCTGGTTTATAAATGCAGGCCGGTGGTAGTGCAGAAGTAGTCTTGTCATATGGCATAGTCTAAATATCTTAGGACGTAATTATGCTTTGCCTATAGACTTAGACATAAGCCTATCATTTGTTTTAAAATAATTGGCCTATTAGGTTATAGGCCTAACAAAGTCCAGAGGGCCACAAAAAAATAATGTTCACAAGGATTCCTTAACCCATTGATCGTTGCTTTGATGTTGTCTGAATAAGGCATGAGGCCATTTTCTCACTCTCACAACAGGTTATTACTTGTTAATAACAGTAAGGTTGAGCTTATTCATAATGTACTGAGCATTGTGGAATGTTGATGACATGTCAGCGTGTGGAACGCATTCCAAAGATTGCATTTGACATGTTTTATGTATTTGTTTGTGGCAAAAAAAAAAAAATGGACAGGCAGCAATCTTCTTCACCTCTACACACGCACATGACCCAGCTATTGTCTTCGGCAGGCCGTCCTTCACGTCTCCATTCACAAGCTTTCCCTGTCACCCCGGCGACAAGGGACGCGCGAAGGACAAGCCTCCGAGGCCGTTTGACATCCCCTCTCCAGGGAGAAAGCCGACAGCTCCTGAATTAAGTCAAACAGACTCTGAGTGTTTTCACTCGACTTCCCAAAGTAAGAAACGGCCATGCATTATTTAGTGATATTTGAATATGTCAGAGGGGCTAAAACCAATTTAAAGTGAACCCTGGACCCTTTTGGAAAAATGCAATGACTTTGGAGTCAGGAGGATTATTAAATGGGTTGCGATAGGACATTTAAAATAATAGGCTTAGTCTACTTTAAACACTTAGACCAAAAGTATATGTTAATTTTCTATCAGGCAGTGCTACAAAGCCTTTTGACATACGGCATCACGGCTTGGTATGGTAACCTGTGCAACTTATGTCCAAACTGGTCCGGTTGACGCTGACTGCAGGGAAAAATAGAGGGAACGCACCATCCTTCCCTGCAGTTCACCTATGAAAAGGCTATGTTGAGGCAAGCCAAGAGGATAGTAATGGACCCAACACGTTTTATATGCTGAGTTTCAGTTAATGCCGTCTAGAAGGAGGTTTAGAGTCCCTCGCTGTAGATTAAATAGATATAAAAATAAATGTATTTATCACAATGTCGATACAAATTTTAAATACTAGTAGGGAAGCTTCACTGAAGGGTCCATGTAGATGTTTGTATATTCATTATTATACTAACATTGTGTATGATATGTCTCCTTGTACGGCTGTAGCAGGGATGATGCCCAAGCAAAATGTTGCACTTGTGTAACAAAGTGACTCTTGACTTAATGTATAGACTAGTTTGAAAACCAATGGAAAACAGACCAATGGATTATTACACTTGATACAAATGAGAAGCGACCTGACTCTGGATAAAAGGATGAAGATGGATGGATAAATGCGAACACCATTCACCAGCCATTATGAATCACCCAAACTTTCAAATCAGGCACACACACAAAAAATTGGATAGGACACTTCAATTGTTATTTTTTTCTGGAATGGTTTCTCTTAACTTTTTTTAAAATTAAAATGTCTTTTTTCAAAAATTGTTTTTCATCCAATTGCCATTTCCCCCCAATTTTTTCTCTCTTCTGAGAAGTTAAAATCACCCCATTCCTCCATCTTTATTGGCAAAAGCAAACATGCTAGTAAATTAGAAATCCATTTTTACAGAGTAAATCAAGAAAATACATCCACATCCTGCAAATATAAACAGTAACAAATTCAAAACTATTATTCAAGAAATGTTTACATTTTTACACTTATATATCACAGTAGCAAAATACAGATTAAGCCTACTTAAGAACATTTAACAGTAGATACTTGTTCTATAAGACCACTCCAGTGACCTCACTACAAAGAAATGTTTTCAAGTTAACTAATTTGCCAATTATATTTGTTTTGCACATACCCTAATTTTTACGGAAATGGACTGAAGTTTAAATTAATGGGGTGACTGAAAAGGAGTCTTTTACATTATCAGGAACTCAATTCTGCGCCATATGGAATCTAAATAGAATAGTATTGAAATAAAATAAAATTTCAAAATAAGATATCGTCCCAGAAAGTTACATGGTTTTATATTCATTAGAAGTATACTTTAAGTATAAAGTTGCCCTTAAAGTTTTTTCTAATTTAAAATAAAACCAAGTACATTTTACAGGTGACCACTACACTGAATGTGTACATGCAGGAGAAAAGCTATATGTAAATGTACATTCAGTTTTGGTATTTAAGTAATGGGATAGTTGTATTGAACTGACCACTCATCAGATTTACATTTTAATCTTATTGGAGCAGCACTCACATTCTGGACATAGACAGGATAAATATTAAGTATAAACTTTGGTTCACCAAGGGTTTTAGGATGCATGTGAAACCTATGCATCCCATCAGGCCTGGATTTGAAATGCTTCACAAAAAAAATAAACTACAGTATATGTAAAAGGGCAAAATAGAAATCTATAGATTTGACTTGAGCAAACATGCACTTCCTGAAAAGTTTAAGTTTGAGAGTGGCATTTAAGCACCTTCTGTTGCAGGCAAATCAGTGTTACAAATGTACAAAAGCAAGAAGGGCTTCTCCATATGGGCAGCTTTGAGTGGGAAATAAATGTACTACTGTACCAAGATGACTGCGATACATACTGAAATTACAACAAAAGAATAGGTTTAGCAAAAAAGAAAAGAAAAAAAAAGACTTACTGTAAGAATTCTTACAGATAAAATATATGCATTCTTGCTAGACCTGTGTCGGAACCTCCCCCGCCTGACAATTTTGCCATTAAATTGTAACAAATTAAAATGAAAAACAAAAAAGTAACAGTAATTTCTTGTTCAAACATTTACAAAATGTACAAAAGTAAATCACAAATCTTGTAAAAATACAGCCTTCAGCTGATTATATAAAGGCGAAAAAAAATACATATATATTAAAATCAACTGTTTAGTATTACATTCAAACATTTGTCTATGGATCTCTGTCAATGTTGACATGCGTGTTCTGATCCTCATCAGGTCTTTATGGAAAAATCCGGTGGCATACTGAGAAAAGCAAAATCTAGTGAAACCTGTTACAAAATGTCTGGGCATTAATGTTGCATACACGGAGGAGATGCAGGCAAGAGCTGGGAAGTTTTATAAATGTCACCACAAGACAGGCGTTATCTTAATTCCATGGACAGCAACAATAGTTGCTAGTAATGCCACATGTAAACATTGTTAAGGTGTATTTTTCATTGCACTGGTAACCGGTCTGCACTGGAACTTGGCCTGCTCATAGTTATGCTAAATGGCATGCTTGGATGTTGCACATGCAGACACTAATGCGTAAAAACGAAAGTGGGCCACTACCCACAGCAAACTATCAAAGTAAGGAAAATAAAAAGGGTAAATGTCAGTATGTGAGAAACATCAAATTAAATAAATGCATCGTATCTCTGGTGGCAAATAACATTCTAATGATGGAACTGGGGTGAAAGATTAAACAGATATTAATTATGTATAAAAATACGTATTCACAGTAGACACAAATGTTGTGCATTACTGAATAATCATCTGGTAACCACAATTTAACTTAGATGTAGATTTTCTATTTATAAAGAACAGTTATATTTCACAGCAAAAGTGAGACATTTTGAATTATTTTGTTGAGTCAAGGGCTACAAAAGGTCTGCCTTCTATGCTTTGCACAAGTCTTTAGTTTCAAAATACTGTTTATTGGGGGGCGGTGGGATTTGTCTGGATCAGCCTGTGATAAAATAACTAATAATGTTTCTGTGAAGCAGATTCCAGCAGCTCCTGAATCCTTCACCGTCTCCAAGACCGGCTCTCGTACTCGTCATCTTCGTCGTCTTCCTCCTCCTCTTCCTCCTCAGGCAAATAAGTGCTGCCTTCCTCCTGCTTGAAGACAACACACAAACATGTTAAAATGTGTCATTTCTAATATGAATAAATACATACAATAAACTCAAGAGAAACAAAAACCCTCTAGAGCTTGCTACGTAAGAATGATGAGGGTAGGGTCACACATGCACGTAATTGACTGCAGCTGATGCGGGTGTCCCCACTTGTCTGCGCTGGCTCGATTGAATGGTTCCCAAACAAATGCGAAAGTTAGTACTTTGCCCATTTCCTGCGATGACGTCAGAAGAAAATAATGCTTTCCTAGGCTTTAAGAAAATTATTGACCCCTCCGCATTAAATTTAACTAGATTATGTGCAGCTCCTGAAGAAATTGAGTGGGTTAGCCTGTCCTTATTATAACATTTAAATGTTGAAAGTAAATGGACTTCACGTAGCTTACTATGAACTTGTACTAGTATTTAATACTTTTTAATTTTAAAGTATGACAAAATACTATGAAGAACTACAATGTATAAAAATACTTAAATATTATAAATATTTAATCTTAATTTTAAATGTTTATACATTTTATGAAAATACCAGAGTCCAACTAGGTCTTATATTTACTCTCTGCCATCAGCGGTTGGCGAGATAAAAGCATTTGAAATTCATCAAAGCAGTTTGAAGTGGGCTGCACCAATGCCGTGCCTAACTTTTCTTTAGGTCCACCGGTTGGCGACTTACAACCTTTTAATTAATTTTAAGTAATAGGAAGTATCATGAAGTAAAGTAAAAGTCTAGAAAGTCTCTAAAGTACAAAAATGTTGAACGATGTGCACAACACACAATGTGTAATATTTAATAAAGTGCTCTGAACAAACTCAGAAGTACTCTGAAGTGTTTTGGAAATACTACCAATTACTATGAATCCATCCATCCATCCATCTTCATCCGCTTATCCAGAGTCGGGTCGCGGGGGCAGCAGCTCCAGCAGGAGCTCCAGCAAACCTTCCATTACTGAGCCACATTGGAAAGCTCTGACTGGGAGATCCCAAGGCGTTCCCAGGCCAGTGTGGAGATATAATCTCTTCACCTAGTCCTGGGTCTTGCCCAAGGCCTCCTCCCAGCTGGACGTGCCTGGAACACCTCCCAAGGAAGACGCCCAGGGGGCATCCTTACCAGATCACCACCACCTCAACTGGCTCCTTTCGACGCGAAGGAGTAGAGGCTCTACTCCGAAGTTCCTCACAGATAGCTGAGCTTCTCACCCTAAGGGAGAAGCCAGCCACCCTCGTGAGAAAACCCATTTTGGCCGCTTGTACCCGTGATCTTGTTCTTTCGGTCATGACCCACCCTTCATGACCATAAGTGAGGGTAGGAACAAAAATTGCCCGGAAGATCGAGAGCTTTGCCTTCCGGCTCAGCTCTCTTTTCGTAACAACGGTGCGGTAAAGCGATTGCAATACCGCTCCCGTTGCTCCGATCCTCCGGCCAATCTCTCGCACCATAGTCCCCTCTCGCGAACAAGACCCAGAGGTACTTAAACTTCTTCACTTGGGGTATGGACTCATTCCCCACCTGGAGTAGGCACTCCATCGGTTTCCGGCTGAAAAGCATGGCCTCAGATTTAGTGGTGCTGATACTCATCCCAGCCGCTTCACACTCAGCTGCGAACTGATCCAGTGAGTGCTGGAGGTCACAGACCGATGAGGCCATCAGGACCACATCATCTGCAAAAAGCAGTAATGAGATCCCCAGGTCACCGAACCGCAACCCCTCTCCACCACGACTTTACCTCGATATCCTGTCCATGAATATCACAAACAGGATTGGTGACAAAGCGCAGCCCTGGCAGAGACCAACCCCCACC
>JAODLL010000006.1:621605-639147 GCA_026546735.1 Forbesichthys agassizii | reverse complement strand
CACACACACACACACACACACACACACACACACACACACACACACACACACACACACACACACACACACACATTCATTGCTGCCATGCAAGGTGCAACCAACCACCTGGAGTAGTTAGGGGTTAAGCATCTTGCTCAAGGATGTTTACTGGTAGGTCAACACCAGGGTTTGAACCCACAATCTTCCAACACCCAGACCACTAGACAATCCTGTATGTATACAGTCTATATGTATGTTGCTGTTTTGATGTGTATTTCCCGACCTGGCCTAACAACCATTTACTGTAAGTTGCAAATGTAATATACAATTTCACATTAGTGTCAGCACTTTTGATGGTATCGACTGGGCCTTTTGTTTTTAATCCTATTCAATATTCAGGAAATTGCTTTTGACAGAGGAGTCTCAATGGAAATGCCCTCTCAATGGAAGAGCTAGTCCAATAAGCCATATTGACTCCATAAACCATTTTTGGCAAACATTGACTGAATTGAATGTTTTGAAATAACAGTAAATAATAAGTATATGCCTATTGGGAGTTTATGTTGTACACTATAGTAACAATGTGCAATACATGTACAGTATAAACAATGATTATTATAGAATATTTTAAAAATAACCACTTTTAGGATACAGTGTGCACCAGGCAAAGTAATAATCTTTTGGGCCAATTGTGATTTCCTTTCTGTTTTTATATTCATTTATTCATTTCAGTCGAAGGGAAAACAAATCAGAGATCCCAATACCAGGCCAAGTAATTTCTGGTGTCTTCAAGGGGAAATTGGGAAGAAACAGGCAGAGAGACAGACAAATAAGAAAAAATAAGTGGATGAGAGAGAGAGAGAGAGAGAGACAGAATAAGAAACAAAATGGGCGAGCGGTGTGTGAGAGCTAATAGACATCACAGATGTACTGTAGGTGCCTGATGGACCCCCTATGTCCTAGTAACTAGTTGAGTTTTGTGGAAGGCAGCTAAAGAACATGATGGAGAGATGAGCTGGAGCCTCCAGCAAAGCCATACAATATAGAACACTCAGGAGAGGAAAGAAAGAAAGAAAGAAAGAAAGAAAGGAAGAAAGGAAGGAATGACAATGAAGAAAAGTAGGTGCGAGGGGGAAGAGAAGAAAACACTGCCAGCCAGGAGTAATTTCATTACATAACAGGCTTACATGCTTGTTTGAGGAAGGCATGCACATTCCCTGCCACCTGAAATGTTTTGGGTGAGGCGGGGAGGAGGTTAGGACCAAGAAAAAGAGAGAAAAAACAAATTAATAACCGCTAAGGAGCGAACAGAAGACGTTCCCACAGAGATGTGAGATGAAGCAGGAGTCGGCCTTCTCTCCAGGTCTGGGTATATGAGGTCTCAATTAACTTCCACTCTAAAGCAGAGAAAGGAATGTAGTTATTGGGTTAATTAAGCGAACAGAGTGACTGGGAGAGTTCTGAATTATAATATGTGACACACGCACACACAAAAACACGAGCACTGTGTGGTGATTGAATCAAAGCTGGTCACTGTGAAGGTTAGTGAAATGAGAAGAGAGGTTCAACGTAATGAAGGTGTGTATCTTTACACCATAATAAATCATAAGCAACACTAGTGTTGTTGTCAAGACCACACATACCAAGAATGTCATGACCAAGATAAGACCATGGCTATCATAAATTACTTATCTGTTACGTACATTTCTGTTACTTCAGCTTTTCAGATGAGAAGCCAAATAAACTATAGGCTACTGAGGAATTTGTTGAAAAATTTACCAACATTACTGGCTATTTTCAGTATAGGCTACAGAATCTGTTAGATAAATAGATTATACGGTTACTGCTTAAATTTAACAACTGACATTTCTAACTGAAACACTGCATTAGTTTTGCACCGGAATTATTGTGAGTGACAATGCTAACAGCCAATGAAAATCGACTTCATCATTTCCAGAAAGTCGGTCTCTTAAAATAATCTATTTATCAGACGTTGAATAGAAGGCTGAGACTTCTAGTCTGGTGGTAAATAAATACTAGGTATAGTAATGTTAGTAGTAATTATATAGAATACATGTGAAATGGCTTTCCAAACCGTCATAACACTCTGTACTAAAGATGATTATGTTACTTTGTTTCTAATCTGATGATTTCCACTTGCCCCTCTTATCTTTGTCCAATGATCTGTTTCCCCTGATCCTCTGTGTTTAATAAACCCATGTGTTTCCTTAGTTACACGTCTTTCACTGTAGTGATGGCATTCACAGTGTACGTGGCATGTTAGTGCTGCAGTTTATGGATCCAGCATTAAACTCCTAAATTCAGTTTTTGTGTCTTGCAATTTCATCCAGTCTCCTTTACCAGCATTACAGCAAGACATGTTTGAAGAATCTTGTCCATAATGTGTCCACAGAGCCCTTGCCATCAGTTTATTAAGCTTATTGCATCATTGTATTTTAGTTGATTATCCCCTTCTCTGACTATCTGAGTATAGGTATACTTATATAAGTATACATAGGTATACAGGTATGCTTTATTGACATCTGACATGACTCGTTGTCATGACTCCATTTTTTGGTGTACAGTTTGTTGACATCAGTCAATGTTCAGCCAATATATGTTACGTATAGAACCCCTGGCTGTGCAGGGATTTACAGTAAAGATCTATAGTTTCTTATAGTTTCTGTAAGTCATATGTTCAAATCCGAAGGTAGAACTCAAAGACAAAAATGAGGAAGTGATTTTAATATAAGTTCTTTTTATTTAAAGACTTATACAGAGTATCAGATTCTACAGGGCCATATCATAACCAAAAGAACAAAAATAACATTTACAGAAGGTTCACCGATCCCTTCAACTCCAAAACAACCCTTTTATTTAATCCTGACATTTTGCCACCAATACATTTGTCTCTGTGTATGTGTGCTCTGTATGCATGTGCTGTGTGTGTGTGTCTGTGCGTGTGCATGTGAACGTGTATGTGTAGCCTGTATATGTTTGTCCATATATTATGTATATGGTCTCATTCGATCATATCTATCTATAATCAACTTTTGTGCTTTATAAAATGTTAATTTTTTTTACTTTACATTTCAGTCAAAATGAATACATAATATGCTTGATAAAAATACAAGGAAAATATCCTGTTGGTATCTACGTTTAACTAATGACTGGATGTTGAAAAGCAAGTGCTGCTCAGAACTGCAATGGACCTTGTGAACTGTAAAGATGTGACCTTAGATGCTATTGAATGTTATATATACACGTCTGCAATATTTGAACAGAGAACTATTAAGAAGCTTATGAATACACCAAACCACAGCCTTTACAATGATATTTGGAAAATATGGTGTACACTGTAAAACCCAAAACGAAATGTTTTTCAAATTATTTTTCCAATTTATGTGTTTTAGTTGGAGTGCTATCTGACTGTGTCAAGTATGTGGGGGTATGTGTGTGTGTGTGTGTGTGTGTGTGTGTATGTGTGTGTGTGTGTGTGTGTGTGTGTGTGTGTAGTCTAGGTTAATTTGCTGTAGGGTTTCACAAAAAAAAGCCTTGTATTGTTTGCCTTTTCTGTCATTGTTAAAACAACCTAAAAGTGAAATATTTGAAAATCAATGTACATGTGGATATGGATACCTTTCTTATACTTTTTGTTTTTCTACAGATTTACAATCCAGTTTATTGCATGTCTCTGAAAAAAGTGCAATTAACATTAAAAGCCATTCTCCACCAACCACTGACAAAGTCCTGAAAACAAAGAGGCAATCTAGCATTTTCTGTTGGTTCACATAATGTATAAAAGCAAAATAAAATATAATGTATGCACAGCCAAGCTTTTAAATATTTTGAGAATAGTTTATAAACCTGAAACACAATTGTTTGTGAGAAAATATAAATGATGTGGTTCAAAGCTGTCCTTGCATAGCACAAAGCTAACTACATCAATGTAACGGTATTGTACTTCTAAATGTGCAAAATGCATAACAATAGGTTGATAATACAAACAATATTCATCATCATCAGCTAATATCTTCATTAATAAAGTCAAATACTGTATGCATTATGTATTTTACATATGTATATTTTTCTTCATCATGATAATAAACATCCATACAATAGTTTAGAATTGAAATATCTATATATTTATATTTATACAACTCTTCAATATGAACTTTGCAGTTCTTTGACTTTCTGACTGTAGGTTTAGTGGCTCTGAACTGTCGACTGTTTGCATTTCCAAAAAAGACCTCTGTCATTGGGGAGTTCAGTATTGGAAATAATATTAATGATAATTATATGAATATTTGGAACAAACCGCCCTTCTGACTGTCCTCCATATGGATAGTGTTCTTTTAAAGCCTATAGCACACCTAGAACATTGTACGATATATATAATGTCAACATAAACTGGAGATAATATTCTGTTTTTCTGAAATACAGGTTCAGTGGGTGCCGGTGGCTGCAGAACCAAAGACACATTTTACACAGAATGCAATGTTTGTTTTTTACCAAATCCAAATAAATGCCTGAATTGAAATATACATCATACAGAAGGAACTACAGGTACTGGAGATCAGTGTAAAGCTACAACATGTATATATAAATATAACAACAACCAGACTGTCAGGTTCAGGTATTCAGAAAAGCCCTTGCTAATTAATATTGCTACATTAACAGAATTTAATATGGACTATCCGGAAAACTTTAATAACGAGCACATCACAGAAGATGTATATATCTTAAATGTTGTGTTATGTGTGTGTGTGTGTGTGTGTGTGTGTGTGTGTGTGTGCGCGTGTGCGCGTGTGTGTGTGTGTGTGCTTGGATAAAAAGAAAGTATTGACGGAAAATAAACTTTTTTTCTGAAGAGGGATTGACATCATGCTACAAAAATATAGATATTCATCTTCATTACTCTCATAGACAAGTCCTCTGTGTGAAACACAGCACTGGATAAAATAAGGTCAGAGTGCCACTTCGTTTTTACCTTCTCTCACTAGCTTCATCTCGTTCTGTCATTCTTTCCTTCTCTCACCCACCAGCAGCAACAAAAGAGTTCAAACTGGCATGTGATATTGAAGGCAGTGTAGCTGGTACTTTCTGAGTGTACATCTGAAATATTAACTGACGGGAGAAGGAGACTGTGGCGAATGCGGTCAAGAAGCTCATACGGATGGGAACCAAAAACATGCCGTCAGTCACACAAGGAAAAGGCTCGTAAACTTTCCCCACCTGAAACTGTGATTTTACCTTTGCTAGAGTGACATTTGTAGCTTACAAAGCCCCTTGACTAAGGATCACATAACACTCCCACATGAGCCATACACATTTAAATTAAAATTGAAATAAATAGATTATTCAATCAATCAATCAATTACTAAGAATCAAAAGGACTTAACAGTGCTCCAAATATTAATGTAACACCCACTAGTGTTTTCCTTTTGTTTAAATCAGATTGCACACAAACACATTTAAAGATTAATTTGAATATTATTTGATCTGAAATGATGGAAGCAGCTTCAATGAACGGACGTAATGGAAGGCTAGAAGGAAACAGTCGCTTGGGCGTGAAAACAACTAGTAAATACTATTTTTGTAGAAAGTATGAAAGGAAGCAAAGAAACATATGTTTCTGTTATGTTTTGAGTAAACATATTCTTTAGTTACATTTTGCTAAATGTACCATAATAATGACATCTCTAAGGTTTGGTAATATGTACAATACTGTGTAAATTAACAGCATTGTCAATGCTGAATGTAAAAGAAAAATGCATTTTTACCACATTTTCAATGAGCATTAAATTAAAGGTGTTTCCACTGAGAGTTTTATTGCTATTGCAGAAACCCTAACTTTTTTTTTTAATAATAATAATTTAAATAAAAATCTGTTACTACAGATAATGGAAGATTATTTGACAGAGGTTGATGGCGCCATTTTGCCACTGCTATCAAAATTATGTCAAGCAAATTGTTGATGTTGCTCTGTATTTGAAACACTTTAAAATAAAACAATGCACTGTACATGCAAAAACACAAGTGCATATTACAATGTCAATGTTTATCATTAATTAAAATTAAAAAAATACAAAACAGACAATAGATCTTTAACAATCCTGGGCTATGTGTAGTTGTAGAATAGCATTCTCTTGGGGATATATTCATTAATAGCATATTTACTTAGTAGCATTTTCACCAACCCCATAGTCTTCATATTGTCACAATATAATTTTCACTCATTTTCTCAGTTTTTTAAAACAATAGAAAAAAAGAAAACAGCAACTGGAAATTCCACCCAACATGCCGTGAACTTTTTTTTCTGGAAAATAAAAACACTTGTGAAAAAAAATTATAAAATCAACTAATCAATAAATAAATACAAGTATAAGATAAAAGGAATATGATATAGATTATTGGGGGTTGAATCCCTGTAATTTGGCCTTCTTATTCAAGTAGGTTGCCCAGTAGACCAGGTTAAAGGTTCCAAACAGCAGAGGAAAGGCTATTCTGGCAATCCTGTCTATCTTGCTCACACTGTTAAAGGTCTTCTTGGCCTCTGGGGGCTTGGGTTTGGGCTCTTCCTTAGGCTCGCTCGGGGGTGGAGGAGCGCTCTTGGCAATGGTGGCCAATCCAGGGTCTCTGGCAATGTTGGGGGCAAAGGATGTAGCCGTGGCAGCTGGGTAAGCTGTCGTGTTATTTTTTTTCATGAGTGATTCCTTCTTTTTCTTCTGCTGCAATGTGTTTGGTTTTTTTCATAGGGGTGAGAAAGTAACATGGATTAAGGTTATAGACATGACAATTGTGACGTACACCATTTTCAGTGATCAATTTGAAGAGCAACGGCCTATTAGCCTAATATGTGTTTGGGCAATAAGTATTTCAAATGTTTAACTCAATTTGAGACTTTTATAATTTCACGTGTTTGATTTAAGATAACATTTTGGCTAACATCATTGTCATTATATTAAAATTAGCGCTACTACAAATTGTTAGATTGTCCATTATAAATTAGTTTGACAGTGTGCTTATTGGTCACAAAAATATTAATTATACTATATGTGCATTGTACTTCCAATAATAATTCCATGTACTGTATTTTGTCATTCATTATTTTATCCTGAGAACAGTTGGAGACAACAGAGTATTGTTCTATTAACCGCCGTGTGGAGACAGTGTGCAAGAATGCTCTAGAGGAACACTAAACTATTAATGTTCACGTCATGTCCCATGGATCTCATTTGCTTTGGGATGAGATGGCGACAACGAAAACAACATCCCCTGACTCGTCTTGCACCCCAACAACGAAGTGCTAACTGCCACAGTCTGGGAACAAATCCCACAATATCTAGCTTTGCTCTCAAACAATACATTCCCACTCATTTCATACATACTATGTATTTTATATAGTATAAGTATAGTATAAGTGTGCAATTGTACAGTATTTTCCAAATGAGTAGGCATAAATGGAAAGACAAAATATCAAAATACCTTCTCTGGCACCACACTTTTTCCATCCCAGGCATAGCCTCGCTTGGTGAAGTAGTTGACTGTAGCAAACTCAATGAGTGCCGAGAAGACGAATGCGTAGCAAACGGCAATGAACCAGTCCATGGCTGTCGCATATGCCACTTTAGGGAGCGAGTTCCTGGCACTGATACTAAGGGTGGTCATGGTCAGGACAGTGGTTACTCCTGTAGGGGGGACAAAGTCACACGATTGAATTAAACCAAGTGTGTTAATTATTAGTTCATCGGTTATAATTAGGTTGCTGTTTATTTATTTATTTAGTTATTATATGTAACTGTACGTGTTATTACACCGAACCATCACAGTACTTACGTACACATTACGATATAGATGTGACGGTTCAGTGCATGTAGGAGAATACATATGGTGTGAAGATTAGCAAACTGTAGAATAACATTATATTATTATTATTATTATTATTATTATTATTATTATTATTATTATTATATACCATTACTACTATTATTTTAGACCAAGTAAAACGATATATTTTCAATTACTATTATTCGAGAACATGAGACCATAGGCTAAAGGCTTAAAAGCAGGCTTAAAAGCAGACATCTCAAATCTCATACGGAGGATAGGATGTGGCCCACCGTATGAGATTTGAGATGCCTGCTTTTACGTGAGAAAGTATCATATTATATTGTTAAATTACATTTAAACAAACCTCCCAAAAAATGGCCAAACATAATTATAGAGTATGTGAGTGGAAGCATCATTGTACCAAACTCGTACAGAACCATGATATCCAAAACGTGGTTTGAACCTAACCGTGACTTCTGTGTAACCGTAACTATTATATGTTAACATAAAGGTAATGGGAGGACATAAATGGCAGTTTATACAGTATTAAAATATTATAATAAAATACAAATGCAGTTGTGTAGAAATCTTAGGAAAAGTCAATGTGACACAAAACCAGACTATTTTGTTATAAATTCGTACAGCTCAAGCCTAAACTACCATTGTGTTAATATAGGGCCATCATAGACCAGACAAACTTCCACAAAGTGATAGACATTCTCACTTATAATGTTAGAGGGGCAGACTTGTCCTTTGTTCCCTTTTACAAACAAAGTAGCAAGTAACAAGTAAAGACAAGCTGGTAGTGTCAGGTTTACCGGTCTGAAACGTAAGGTACTGTACAGTTGATTTCAAGACATGACTGGCCTGCTAAAAGCATCACAAGTAGCCTTTCAAGCCATGTTTGAAGAGTCAAAAAGGTATCTAATGCACTATCCAGTTTAAATGTGTGCATATATATGAGTTAACTGGAGGCTAACTGGAGGCACTCAGCGCTCCCAGAGACTCAAATGTAAGCCCTAGCTCAGTGTTTACTGTACATGCTGACCGGCATATTTTGAGCCCACCTGGACACTGATTTGCCCATGCCTCTGTAACTGGCAATGATTTGAAATTGAGAGTTCATACACGAACTTGAGTCACATAGGAAGAAAAGTCCATACTCTTCATGTACACCTATTGTGTGATATTAATATAGTATAAGCCTGTATTACAATGCACAGGTGAGCAGTCTAGAAAGCCATAGCAACAGGGTCAGGGAACATCTAACAGCGCATTGCTCGTCCACATGGACTATTGCAGATGTTTACCCATTAAAAACATCATGGGCCTAGTGAAAAAAAAAAAGCCACACATTATGTCTGCACTGCTACACTCCAAAAAGGGGTTGGGCTTGTTAACAGCTGGCGTGTTCATTAATTATGAGCTATAAGCCGCCAATATGCAAGCTGCATATGAAGAGTGATGGACAGCATACATACATACTATACATTACTGTCGATGACCTACCAGGTATAGGCTGTTGAAGTTCCTCATTACCGCAAATCCACTGGGATCTTTTGTATGCATGAGATGCAAAGGTATGCTTAATATTCACTGTACAGTAATTCAGACTCTGATTGGCCAATGCTAAATAAGGCACAAACACAGTGACAAAATATGTACCGTCATGTGAGTAATTATTGGGTAATTGTGTGCTCTATAGCTGAGCTTTCCACAGGCAAAAGCCATTTGTAAAGCCTCAGGCCAAACCGCTGACTATCATATGATGATATTCTTGAAAATGCTAATTGTGAAGGGCCACACAATGGGGTTTGTCTTGGTTCAAGGTCAAAGACTAGCCTAGGCAAGATATCTAACAAGTTAAGGTCGATTTATGCTTCTGCAATGAGCTTACGTCAATCCTGCGCCGTCGGCTACGCTGCCCTACAAAGCAAACCATCAGAAACGCTAGAGTGAAACTAACAAAAACGACTTCAATGTTTTTTAGACTGTTCAGCCTATTGTGTAGCAGGTTATTTCATGCCCATTACTCCTTATTATTTACCTTATTTATAATTGTTTCATTAAATGATACGTTAATTCTTTATTTGGTAAGGCAAAATCAGAAATTGGAAAGCCGTTCACATTAGACAGTTGGCCTAGTAGTGGGCAAGCCACTTGGCTCTGGGTGGGCCAATAGTCGCTCAACAGAATCAGGCCGAGTAAAGTATATGGTCCGTCTACCACATTATCTTTGATTTTTTGCCGCTAAACATCATGACACCATCTATGTCAGTTGCATTGGTATCAGGCCAGACACTGTTTGATGCATTACAGCTCATTTTTGCAGAAAAACGGCATAGACACATCAAACCATGATCGGGCCAAGTAAAATACAATTTAGTCACACTGAGTACAACATGTCATACACGTAAGGTACGGCGTGGCTTTTATGCAGATTATAAACGGGCCTTTATTCTGGCAGGATTTTCTAATGTCTTCTCTCAGGTGGCCTTTTGATTATGGCTGCCCAGGTGTCCAGGCCTTGCAACGGGGTGAGATGTTGTGCGTAATGTAGTTGGGCATGGTATGAAGTGAATGAATGTATTGATCAAAACTCCAACTGTGAGCATTGATCTTGAGACATCATCATGATATACATGACAGACACATGATTTACCATCATGTGTCTGTCAGTATTAAACCATTTTAAACCTCCACGCAATCTTTGTAATATTGGATTCAGACAAAAAATAAATACAACAACGAATACCCACGCTCCCCCTTTATCTAATTTTGTTATGGGACAAAACATTATTTTATTCCATTTACTCATTTATTGAAATCCTCATATAATTATTCTAGACTTTGGAAAACAGAATGGTCCTTTTTGAAATGACTCCTCTATGCTCAGCAGATTTGTGATGTCTACTCTGTTCTGTGTGACCTTTTCCTTTTACAGAGAAACTAACAACCCCAAAATTATTTAATCATAGACAAAAAAAATGCTAATCTTTTGATGATAAGATGTGAATGCCACGCTATCTGCATGGCGCAAAAGCAACTGACAGTGAGTGATTATTACTCAAATGTTATCGTACTCCATCATAATTATGAATTTCTCGTTTTCTTCCTCTGTTCTGGTGAAAGTGTTAGTGATGAATCATGGACTCTACCCTCCCACGCTGTTTTCACAAGGTTTTAGGCAGTGCTGGGTTGATGTTGCTACATGAAAGATAATGAACAGTAATTGTAATGTTCTTTCAGTCAAATCCAAATAAATGGTTGTTAGCTTTAAGTGACGAGTCAGTTGAATATCGGTACTGTAGGCTGTTCATAATGAACTTTTAATAAATGCCGCCTAGTTACAATGACTTCATATATTTAGTATTACTAAAAAGAGGTAAAAAAGTGATGAATCTGTTGACAGTTGATTGCAGGTTAATTATGTTAACTAGGACACTGCTCAACTGCATTAATGACTTCAGCTCACTGTTTATATGTTACATAACAGGTGCCCACAGTGTGTGTGGCTGACAGGGGAGGGCAAGACAATGATTCAGGCCTATTACATTTAGGAGAGGGGGCAGAGCCCCTCAGCCCAGAGGTGAAGGTTTCAAATAATGCTGGTTTCAAAACCTGGCATATTTCCCAAATGTTAAACTGCAGGTGCGCTCATCCATGTGGGCAGATGGGGCAGTGCCCCACCAAAGTTTCAAAACATATAAACATAACAAAAATGGAAAACATAGAATTATAAAGTATATTATATATACTGATTGTTTAAAAGTAGTACCGATTTATATTAGCGCCCACTGGCAGTGGCTGACATGCATTGATGTCCAGGTGTAGAACCTGGTTCTATTGAACATGCATTAAATATATGCATTATTAAAAGTGCATTCCTTCGCCAAATGCCATCGACAGTGGTCGATGGACTTAAGGGCTCAATATAATACCTGCCTGTCAGATTCTGTATATGTCAAACATGTCAAGTAGTGTTGAGCAACCTGCATGCAACAACATTATGTTTCTTTTGTGGTTATCTCAAACGTAATAAAATGTTCTGTTTTCCATGCTTTTTGTATTCGGTTTAACATAATCAATCACCAGAATATGATAAATTAGCAACAACTTTTAACATGCAGCTGTTACCCTAGCGTCCCATAGGCTAGCTCCGAGCTATTCTCCACAACTGGCTGTGCCACGCTACTTCATGGAAAGGAGCGGACACAGTTCATACCACAGAATTACGTAGATTAGCTCAGAGTGACGGCTAGTTAAGATTAGCACTGTATTCTTAGAAGAACCCAGCAGGAGATTGGAGATAGAGCACAAGAGAGAGATGCATCACCACAATAACATCTGCACTGAGATGCACCATAGAGGAGAATACGACAAGCCAGAGAGAAAGAAGATTACCCAGCATTCAAAGGGGCACTGGTGGTAAATGAACAATGATGTATAAGCATACTTGTGCAAACTGGGTTATGAGGGAGGGTTAGAGGGACGTATGGGTACTGTAATAGGGATGAGGCCATAATGCAGTAATAACAATATATTCGGACCTCCGGCAGTTTTTGCCTGTAAATCAAGTAATTGTGAGGGCAGATGAACACAAGGCTGGGAATACACTTCTGTTGGTGGGAGTAGATTCTGTATTATTTACTGTAGATGACAACCTCAGTTGTCATGGAAACAAGTATTCTCCAAATTCCTTTAACTTCTTCTTATTAACACCAAGCATGAAAAAGCGATATCATTTGAAATGATATTTACCTTGCTGCAAAGTAGTTTAATTTATTTATATCTATTCTAGATTAACCATAACTATTTTTATATCCAAATAATGAATGTGGGTGCATGTAAACTTCCCATGCCTGGATTAGTTATGGGACTATTTAGAGATTATTTAGAAGACTCGCAAATTGATTCATTAGGACATGACTCTGGAGCTGGTATTAAATGACTCCATTTGACATGTTGGGCTAATAGACTCGAAGGAGTTACTCTGAAGGCTGTTAATGAAGAGAGCCACTGATCTGGAAAGTTCTAACTAGATTAATAGTGTTGTAACTCAATTCTACAGATCCCATTCCCCTCAATTTAGCTATGTGTGCACAAGCAATGACACTGACTTATATCATACATCTAATTTAACCAGTAGTTGTGCTTCATGTGCAGAATTACATAGATACTCACCCATGCAAACACATAGGGTGACAATGGATCAAGAATGTCAAGTGATACAGAAGGCTGTCATGGAAGAGTAGACTGCGGGGAACACATTTTGAGGGTTGCATGATGAATGAATAGCTCAGAGTTGGTGTGAACACTGCACAAACCAGCCCAGGAAAGTTTGGCTATATACAGTATGAACAAAAACATATGCTTAACTTACAGGCAAATTGAGCTAAGTGGGTCACATAGCAAGAAACTAATGGGCTAATGATTCTCCATTAGCCCAGATTGTGACACCTAACTCATGCCTAGTAAACCCTAGTAAAGAGGACCTGTTTGAGGTAATATACACAATACAACATATTTTAATATTTGGCTGCATTGCCAGCCATGCCAGTAGTCAGTACGTTTTTAAAATCATAAAACATTAGCATTTACGTACAGTACATCACAAATATACACACATACTATACAGTATGCTTACTGAACATAATGTAATGTAGAATGCATGTGAGCGTGTATGTGTACACACACACGCATGCATGCGCACACACACACACTCACACACATTAGCTCACATTAGCTCACTAATGAGTAGAGACATTACCAGTGTCTAGGGAGGGTCAATAATACCCAGTCATTCACACACAAAAGCTTCTCAACACCAATACCCCTGACAACTTAGAGAGGGAGGGAGGAAGGGACTGACTTAAGGCAGAGAGAGAGAAAGCAGCATGTCGTCACCATTATGGACCATTTCTTTACTCCTTTTGGGTCACAACAAATATATAAACAACTTTGATCTGGTGGTTTACTAATCAGACTTTTTAATCGGCACAATGATAAATAAGATAAGTCTACCAACTGCTTTTTAAATTGCCTATTCATCTAGACTCATGAAGATATAAAGTCATTTATAATGTTTTCAATGCTACCTTTGTTCATGTTAATAGGATTTCTATGTCAGATTTGGACCCTGTGGATATATGTTAGATCTGTGTGTAAGACAACACTGAAAGAGCAATATCATATTTCTGCAGATAGTAGACAATTACCCAGGTGTATGCTGGAAACATTGTTTAAACAAATGTTTTGACTAAATGTAATCAATAACACTTCATGCTTTCTTTGCAGTGATAAAACTGATAAAGCGCTTCCAAACCTAACACATACAGTAGGCGAGAACAGTAGCCTATCGTGTACAATAAAATAAGGCATTTAGCATTTTGGGGATTTCAGTGGTTGTATAATAACAGTTGCTACTGTAGGTTTGCCAATTCTATTGTAACTTTTTCCCCAGAATGGTGGTAACCTTTAAAGCAAAAATTCAACATCAAATTTTGCTATTTAAAATTCCTCATAGTTTTGGGGGGCTTAAAGACACAGTGTACAAATGTCTAATAGTTTTTTATAATAATAATAATAATAATAATAATAATAATAATAATAATAATAATAGTAATTTATTAATTATTGCATTCTATTTATAATTTTTCTCTTTAAAACATATGATATACAGCAGGTCAAAGATAAAAGCCGACATTTTGAACATGTTGAGTTAAACAGATGCAAGTTAAACAGCCTGCCACCAATACTAAGCCAAACCAAACACACCTGTTTACGCCCCTCACCTGTAGTTTTAATGCTTCAATTGCATAAGTATTGACTCTCTAACCCTGTGATAACAAGGCTCACTAATCGTTCGTAAGGATCATGAATAACCTTCCTATCATATCAGTATTCCATGTTGCACTGTTTGGGTCTCCCGCACACACACACCCACACACACACACACACACATCTGCATATTTGTGTCCTTCAACATGCATGTTCGCTCATGCGCTGAAGCAGCGCTGATAGCACAAGGGACACATATGCCCTAGATAGATGTTTTTAAGATAATCTAGGCCATCCTCATTTCCCCTCTACACGTGATGATCACTGCAGATACAGCACGAGCACGAGCTGCCATGCACGGGCACGCACGCACACAAGTACACGCTGCCACTTGTAGGCATGTGAGCGTGCGCACACACACACGTGTTGAGACGTCACATGCATACACGTAATGAGATAAACACTGATCGGCATATGCGCACACACACACACACACACACACTAACACACAGTCGCCACTGCGCAAAGGCGGCAAAATAAACCTGCACGAAAAGACGGGTGGAAATAAAATGTGCTTCTGGAAAAAATATGAATATTAAATACTCTGAGTAGGGAGACACTGACATCTAGAGAGAGAGAGAGAGAGAGAGAGAGAGAGAGAGAGAGAGAGACTATAAGGAATGCAGAGAGAAGAGGGGATGTCTGTTGAGGTAACTCAAGGACATTCATCCTACTGCTGTGCGATGCCATAGAGCATGCTGCAGACTAGCAAGAGCTTTCCTTTTGGGCGGTGTTATGTAAGACCTCCGTGTGTTAGACATGGACACACACATGCACGCAAACCCACACACATTTACAAACATGCATACACACACACACGAGCGCACACATAGAAAACGCATGTACAAACCGACAAATGTGTGCATGTACTGTACTTTACTGTGCATACACACAGACTGAGTGCACACACACAAACACACACACACACACACACACACTCGCACATGCCCACTTTCAGAGCTCATAAAGACACATTTGTAGGAAGCCTGCTGCTTGACGTTTCACTGCAGCCAGCCAAAACTACTTAACACACTCATTTTGAGATCATTGCATTGGTGCAGAGACTTGGTGCAGAATAGAATGTAACTGAAATAGAGCCATTTCACAAGACACAGTTCACTTAGGTCTGACTTTGCACTTTGTAATATACTGCAAACCCAAGATGACGTCACAATTCTTGCATATAACAAAACTCAAGTGCTCAAGCTCTTTGAGTGAGTGGAATGACAATGGATAATTAATAAGTATTATTCATTTTAAGATGTATGTCATGTAGGTCATGTGACATTAAGCAGTAGACAATGAATGACCTTTTTAAAGCTAACCTGATACAGAGTTCAACCCAACGCTTTAACACATAGATATTTGGTGTTAGCCGTACACAGCAGCAGAAAGAAATTAAACTGCGCCTGTGAGCTGGTCATTGATAGGTTGTATTGCTTCTGCACAGTTAAAATGCTACTGGCAGTAGATTATTGTTTAAAATATAACTAATCAATCGTTATATCAATATGTGTTTAGTGAAGCCAGAATACAGTCTCACCCTATTTGTTACTTTATTGATTGTCTTGCTTGAGGACACGTTGACCACAGCCAGAAATTTGCCAAGAAATCTTTACAAGAGATTAAATCTAATCCCTTCGATTGCTTTTTTACTATTTAGGTTCTTGTTTACGCAAGCAAAATAGATACACTCAACACAGTTATGTAGATGATTTACAATTAGCATTACAAAAACATTTGTTGTTGTTGTTTTGAGACTCAGCACACATGCATTTCCCTTACGAGTGCTTGGTTTGTGTGTGTGTGCGTGTACGTGTGTGTGTGTGTGTAGGTGGGAGTCACTAATATCCAATCAAGGGGTTTACCATTAAATGGTAAAGAAGAACTTTTGACTCACCAAAGACAGTCCTAGCAGGAACAGACTCTCTGTTGAGCCAGAAGGACACCTGGGAGAGAATTACTGTCATGATGCAGGGTAGGTACGTCTGGATCACAAAATAACCAATCTTCCTCTTCAGGTGGAAGTGAGTCGTCATCACAACATACTCTCCTGCAGTTCACATGGAACAAAACATTTGTCAGCTAGTACGTTTAGACGCTATACAGTATCACTATTATTCCGAATGTACTTTATTATGAATGTACTGTACCAATACCTGGGAATCTGATTATATATATTTTTGCATAATTGCTACCAAAGCAGCCAAAAAGCCAAAATGTATAATATACACAAGCTTTTTCTTAGAATCGTAGTAGAAAGTAGTAAAACCAAAACCTGAATCTTTTACTTTGTAGCAAGCAAGCTATTCCTATACTTTATGGATCTTGCCATTTTTATTGCCAGTATCTATCTCTAAGTCGCTATTATAAAACACAAAATGGATAAATATTGCTGCTACAGATGTAAACATCGATATAGCTCTATTAGAACATTCAACATAAATGATGGCCAAACATTACAAACAAGGCACTTACTGAAATTAACTTTGTGCTGTCAAAACATGCTACAGATGAGCCATGGTTTGTAATATTTTAAAGTACTTTTTATTGCAACAGCAATTTATCAGCATATGTATTGGTGCCATTTATCAACAAACTCAATAACCAGGCCATTGTCCATGTATTCAGAGCCATAGAAGGCAGGGAGTGAACTGATATCTTCTGCTGCAGCAATATAAATGAATTAGGTGTAATATATTAGTTGTTTTTATCGTGTGAAACACACACAAGGATCAAAGCACACACATTTAATTTATTTTGATAAATCAATCCAGTGCAAATGTACTGCATTGCATGGATTACATTGGCATGCTGTCAATAAAGTGAAGTCTATGGGCTGTGGAGGAGGATGTCTTCACTGCTGCTTCTTCTGCCCCAAGCTAAACTC
>JAODLL010000006.1:554675-593043 GCA_026546735.1 Forbesichthys agassizii | reverse complement strand
CAGGACCACACCCCTAAATGCATTGAAGCAACTGCCATGTGATTGTTGATTAGATAATTGCATTAATGAGAAATTGAGCAGGTGTTCCTAATAATCCTTTAGGTGAATGTACATGCAGACAGTATAAAATAGTCTTGTTCTCACTGTTAGACCCATTAAGGCTTTTCATGGCAATTTTAATTTGGGTTTCTTTCTTGCTAACTTTTATAAAAATCAGTTTGATTTTTTTATTCTGTGTTTTGTGTGCTGATGGTGGTTCTGAAAAGTTACATACTGCACTTATTAAATGGAGAAAATTAGGGGTGTAACAGTTCTGAAACAAAGACCGAAACAGCAATGACAACGTACGCGGTTTTGTCACAGTCCGCACACATTCTCTCCCAACCCGCTGCAGGTGCAGCCTGTTGAGCTCTTGTAGACGTTGCTAAAGGAAAACACATTTTTTCATTTCACAATTAACACAAAATAGAACCACTGAGCCTGTAGTTATCAAAACACAGAACGCATTAATGGATTAGGCTAACTAATCCTAGTCACTATGATGTAGGGTTTGCAGGGAATTTGGCAGTCTTTTGCTTTCCTGTCTATACTCCTCTTAACTAAACATCGAAATAATATCATACTTGACAGCGTGCAGCGTTGCACACCGTTACACACACGCTCACACACTGAAAGCTGCTATAGTACAGTCGCTGTCTACGTCGGTCAGGCATGTTGCAGCATGTTGTTAGCCTACCATGGCTTTCATGTGGCTCTCATGTATAGTCTCAATGAAATATACATGATGTCCACCTAGAATTAAAACTGTCTGAAACTGTGACCGGTTTATATTGAATTTTGTGTCTAGCCGCTATCTCGTGTTAAGTGGCTCCAAACTGTTCATTGTGCTTCACCTGTTTTAATTGTGTAACTGCTAGCAATTAAGCTTGTTCTCTTTAGCATTTCAAATTATTGATTTAAAAAGGTGTCCAATTTAAACATGACTATAGAAACAGGCAATTACTGTTTTCTATGGATAGGATATAATGGAATAAGTTAGAGAACGACATAAACACACTGGCCCTCATTTATCTAACGTTGAAACCAGCACAGAATTCATCTTAGGGTAGCGCTCACGTGTGATTTATGAAACCGATCGGATCTCGCCAAACAAGCGTAAGAATGATTGCACAGTGATAAATGTGGTGCTTGAAAAATATGCGTAATTTAAATAACACACCCTGAAATATGCTCGCCCCTAGAGTTTACGACATGGAGAGAGTTGTAATGCCTTCAAGAGACATTTCGACTCTGCGAAACAGCTACTCACCACCTTTGTCCTGGCCAGTTAATGGTTAACCGTTAACTAGTCTACTATAGTAAGCCTATATAGCAGATTTTTAATAACCTTCTAGGCTATTTAAATAGCCTAGAAGGTTGGGAAGTTGATTTATTTGTCCATTTAATGAGGTTTCAGATAAATCACATATCTTATGGTGTTCACACTGTTCAGCCTAAAGTGAACCTGAATGTACTGAACCACTACATATATAGGGCTCTTTGGGCATAGGCTATATTCTGTCACCATTGAATGATCAAATGACACTGTTAATCTGCGCTATCAGTGCAGAACCCCGCAGGCCAAAGCACCTTTCTGTCATGCACAAGAGTTTGGCTTTATGATACAGTTCCCTCCACTGATATAGTCTGGCTTTACAAAATATAATATTTTGCCATAATCTATATAGCCTATATTTAACAACCAAATACAGGGTTATTTGGTTGATAGGCTATTTAATGAATATGTGGATGCATTGACATGCTTAAATGCCTGTCAGATAAACCTGGTCTGAAAACATTCTCCTAATAATTAGACGTTTAGGTTTATTTATTGCTTCATATTAATGATGTTTCTTCGGCCTAAATCAGAGATAAGTGGTGCTTAGCCTTTAAAAAACGAGAATCTGAAAAGCGGACTCTTTGGGGCTGCACTGACCATGCATACGGCTGTCTTTGCAATCTAGATTGACAGCGTCGGATCGGATCATCAAATAATAACACCCTGTTAACCCGCGCTATGCAGAACAGGCCACAATTACAGTATGTTGCTTTCTCTGGCTTGCAGGCTATAGGCTTCCTTTCGCAGACTACACTGGTTTTACGAAATATAATATTTTGCCATCATATATTTAAATTAATGTATAGTTACTGTTAAATACCTGTCAGAAGGCTTCTGACAGGCCAGTGGATCAGATAAAGTGGATCAGATTTATTCGGAGTTCGTTAAAGTACGCAGCGTGCAAATGGCCAAGAAATGACCATGAAATGTAAAATGGCCGACTTCCTGTTGGTTTTAGGAAATCGCACCAAGAACATTTTCTGTCCGTCTATATGTCAATCATTTGCCACAAAAATGTTGTGCATGTAGTTCAAACGTGCGGCGGGGGCTGCTTTGTTGAAGGGTAACTTCCTCTGACTATAAGGTAATTGTGACATGTACATGTGTTCAAGGCGGGACTCCCGGAAATTAACCGAACCGTGGCTCAATAACTTATGAATTGAATCGTGGATTTGGTGAACCATTACACCCTTAGAGAAAATGCTGCTAATGAACGTGTTGGCTCTGCTAATATTCTGTTCTGCCACTGCTTTTTAAAGGTGTATTTCACTATCAACCAAGTGTTAATTACAACAGTTAAAGTCAGATGTTATGAAAAGGCCTACTTGCCTGCCAAACTGTAAACATACCTTATGTGGGTGTGGTTTCCCTCGAAATATGGTTTGCCTCTGCATGCATATGTAGGTGTGTATCTGAGAATCCACATCTAACATTGACCACACCAGTTGATTTACAGTCCTCAGATTAGAAAGTGATAGAGAGGCATTAGTACCAGTAGTTGGTCTCAGAAGTGGATGTTATTTAGAGATGTTAATAAAGTATGCCCATCATGTCAACTCTTTCCTGATTGGCTCATTATCTACTTCCCGTTTGTCCAATTTTTCCGTGATTTAAGTGTCTCAACGATATGCACTAATGCGTTCTGTAGGGTATTAATGCAGTCTATCAGGCAGTAATGCAGGCCACCATTCAGTCAAGAGTTAAAAGGCTAAAGCACTCAGTCAATGATCAGCAGAGTTTGGATTAAAACTCTGCAAACATCACAAATGTAAAGATTTCACTGTCATGGCAGAAATCTATTCAGGGAGAGAGTTCCTCTGAAATGTTATTGACGATGTGAAATTAACCTCCTTATTGGCGACCAGCTCAAATTAATTTACCTTTTCCCAAACTGGCAACTTTGTACAGAAGTTGAGTGGTTCTCAAACACTAACATCTTGTCAATATTAATTTTTAAAATATGAACCGAATCAATGCCAAAGCAAATTATTGTATTGACATTCCATACCATTGACCAGCTTTGTCCTCTGAGGTTTCTATTTTTTCAATTGACCGGGTACAAGATAAAGCATTTTGTATTTGTTCACGGGTCAGAGCACTAAAATAGGTTTACTAGGGTACTGCTCCTAAGCTGCACATTTACTGTGCTGCAGCACAAAACTGTACGGTGCACTGCTGCATTCGATGACATCATCTTTATAGATTTGAATGCAGCTATAACTGACCTTATGTCAGGTACAGTGTATTTATTCATCCTAAATAATAATATATATATATATTTGGCTTTTGATATGTGATTGGTATTGCGCACACAATCTTACATGTACAAATGTGTTACAGTGGGTACAGTCATTTCTAACAACTTGCCAGGGTTACCAAGCTTTGTGCAAACATTTTGTTCAAACTGCTGTTTTGTAATGTTGAATCACTTGTTTGAGTTTCTTTTAATGCTTTTCAATGTGGTCTCTCTCCCGTCTGTCTGCGCCACGTCAGGGGCCTGTTTGGGTAAGACTTCTTCTAAAACTCCCATCCTCCCCCATCTGACACTGTCTCCTGCAGACCAGCACACAAGCCATTCCCCAGACCCTCTGATGACCTTCAGCAAGCATAGCTTAGAGGACAGCACCATTACAATGAATGCTAATTCATTCAACATGCAAACGCTCTCCGTTCTTTCTCTCGGCTATTCTACAGTGTCAAGGCGCTTATTCTCTACCTCCTGCTACCTCAAACTCTCCAATTGAATGTTTAATTTGCCGCAGTTCTCTAGAGTGGGCCCTAGACCTGTTAATCCTGCCTGACTGAGGAAAATGAGAAGGAGGCCTTGATTTGCCACCCTGTCGGGTACAGTAGTAGCTCCAGGCAACAGTTCCATTATGCAGAGGTGTGGCATTGGCTTTACCTGGCAACGCAGAATGTGTCGCATTAAATACTGTAGACCTGCATCTTTATAAAACAGAGGTTTAGATATTGTCCTATTTCCGATGTGTTATTGTAGCGTCCGGCTGTTGACTATTTCCTCCTTGTAGTATTTATCATGGTTAGTTATATCATAAGTCATGACAACAGCCATTGTATAATTGCAAAGCGTGGCCAGGAGATGTTGTGTCTACTTATGTGGAGAAATGTTTCTTTAATTTATTTTTTGATACAGCAGACAGTGATAAACTGGCCAGGCTGTCTATTACTGACTATTGTAAGAGAGGGTGCATTTGACTTTTCCCCATTACGTTATTGTCAGCCATAATTGTCGTCACCAGATGTCATTTACGTTGGTGTCTCTAGTCCCGTGGCTCTAAGTGAGGACGTTATGAGCATTGCGATGCAGGCGAGAGCTGTCAATCTCTCATCAGGTTAATGTGTTCCTCTCTAATCTTCACCAATCCCCTCTCACAGAATCACTCTTGGCCTCACACTGTTCTCTACACATTCATGTTCTGCCCCCTTTTTTCTTTCCCTTCTGTCTCTCCTATCATCCATGTTGGATTCTCTCTCTCCATCTTCCCAATTTTACTTCCCCCATTAATATGGCATATTATCTCTCTCTCTCTCTCTCTCTCTCTCTCTCTCTCTCTCTCTCTCTCTCTCTCCCCGCAATGCGTCTTTATGTGACAGCTTATCTATGTTAGTGGATGCTCTACATGATTCTAACGCCTGTATCAAAGACTATTACGGTGTGTTAAACAAGTTGACACACAATGCGCAGAGCAACACACATTAAGCGGTTGTGTGTCTTGCATCTATCACTGCACCCCACCAAGAAACTTTAGGTCAGGGGTGCCCAACTCCGGTCCTGGAGGGCCCCTGTCCTGCTTGTTTTAGATGTCTCCCTGCTCCAACACACCTGACTCAACTCAATGGGCTTCTGCAGAGACTGATAACAAGCCATTCATTAGAATCAGCTGTGTTGGAGCAGGGAGACATCTAAAACATGCAGGGCGGTAGCTCTCCAGGACCAGGGTTGGGCACCCCTGCTTTAGGTAGTTTAGGAACTGTCCAGTGAGTGTGCGGAGATGTTTTTGTGTATGTTTATTATTGATCTGCAACACTCGGTGCAGTGAACAGTTTGCAGCAGTTATAGACCTCCATGTTGTCCACCTCATTATACCAGAGACACTGATTATACAGTGAAGAATTCATTGTTTATTTTCCATCCGTCTCAGAGGAATTGACATTTCTCTCCCCTGCGTAGTAATGGAGTTGTTAATGTAAAGGTTGGTGTTTGCATATCGCTGAGCAAGGCTAGGACCTAGCTACGGTTTGTGCCTCCCACACATGCTTAGTTTACCCTGGAGAGATGGCTCGCTGCTATATTGTTAACACACACATACATACATACATACATGCACACAGAAAAGCAAACTTCATAACATATTTGTCTGCAAAATTGTCACATCTAGCTTCTAAATCAAAGCAAACATTATCAATGCTGTCTGCAATGCTTGTGTGTCTTTGGTAATATGCCAGCTTTTGTGTAACACTACATTGTTTTGTGGCATTTTGTGTGTGTGTGTGTAAATGCATCTTATCAGCTAATGCCATTCATGAATCCCCATGGATGAATTTCTGCATAAATGTAAAAGGCAATTCAAGTGATGTTGACTTAACGGTTGTCGTTCTGCAAAAGTAAACATTTAACGTTCAAGTTTCTCTCTTGCTGCTGTAAGAGGCATCCGCTCTGATGGTTGATTTGAACGGGAAGGTCCAGGAAAGTGTCTACTGTTGCAGATTCAACCCCTAGGCCAGTGAATATTGGTGGAGCAGCGTGCATTTCTGACCGAACACATCTAACCTCCATCTGTGTCTCTCCCCCCCCTGCCTCGCTCCCTCTCCTTCCCCCCGACCAGTGACGGAGGCGTGGGTCAGTCTCAGGATGACAGCATGGTGGGCACCAGGCAGTGCCGCCACAGCGTGGCCATCATGCCCATCCCTGGCAGCTTGTCGTCCTCCAGCCCAGACCTGCTGCAGCCTCCACCCAGTATGCTGGACTTCTCAAACCCCGCAGGTGGGACATGGAGCACGCTGCCCTGTCGGGTCACAAGTTGTAACTGCGCCACGGTTTGGCGGTATTTCCCATTTATATTCGTATTTTCTACGGTGTCGTACGTAAACTGGCGATGGGACACACGCCTACAGGGTCCATATGTTGATACTGATGGGTTCACATGGGTTCACACAGTTATATGCAGTTTTAAGTTGTAGAGATTGACCACCTGTAGCACATGTTGAGAAAACGTGCGTGACACGTGCGCGCACACACACACACACACACCATTTTACCCAAGTGAAAAGGATTAACCTCCCAGACAGTTATAGCTATTTCATTGTTTTGCCAGTTTTTAAGCCTATTTATAAAAATAAGTGATTGTGCCCTGAGGAACGTTTGTGTGTGTCTGTGAAATGTGTGTGTGTGTGTGTGTGTGTGTGTCTGTGAAATGTAATCACTATTATTCACTGCTATAATGTCAGCCACGGGCACATGCGCGTTTGCCGCACGCACACACATCGCTGTTAGCAATGCCGCTAAAGTCAACCACACAATTTAACACAGATTCCAAGACTGCATTACCTGAGATTATTGCACCCCTTTTTAAAAGATAGACACACACGCACCTACACACAAACACACAAACACACGACAGCACATTAATCACCCACCATTAGCTCTGGCTTTGGTTGGTGTCTGCAGGTTTGCAAGTCATCTGTTCCACATACAGTAGGGGCGGCTGTGTTGCTCACACATTACCCCCTTTTCCAGACGTTTGTGCTTCTAATCCTCTTAAAGCCTCACGGCCCCTTAACGGTATGATAGGGGTCAGTAGACTGATCAGGAGATGTGTTTTAACCCTGTGTTGTATACTAAATTTTGGTATCATACTAGTGTCCTAACTGTAATATTACTTTTTTCAGTAACTAGTAGTGTAACTCGTTACTAACTAATTACTAAACAAAGTAATGCTGCATTACGTTAAAAGAACGTAGCAAATTTAGGGTAGGCTAAAATGCTTTTACTTTTACTGTTTGTTGACTCCTAAGGTTCATTATTGTTCCAATAAAGAGAATTCAATTCTAAAATGAGGGAGCTACACCATTTTTTGGAAAAAGGCGAGACAGGGTAGTGATTGTGAAAGTGATATAGTAAGGTAACTACTAATGTAATAAGTAAAATAATTTGAAGGAGTAATAAGTAAATAGTAACTTATTACAATTCCTGAGTAACCTGCCAAACACAGTCCTAAATAAAGGAGTATTTATCTTAAGATTCAGGAGAATTTTTTTCTCCTAGGCAAAATGATATAGAGGCGAAGATGAGACAATTATAAATGGACTGCATTTATATAGCGCTACTATCCAAAGTCCCAGAGATAAGATATTCACCCAGTCACACACATTCATGCACCGATGGTGATTGCTGCCATGCAAGGTGCAACCAACCACTGGGAGCAGTTAGGGGTTAGGCATCTTGCTCAAGGATGCTTACAGGAAGGTCAACACCGGGGTTCGAACCCACAACCTTCCACAGACACACAAACCACTAGACCATCCTGTCTCCCTGTAGAGCGTTTCTTGGGTTTTGTCTGTGAAGCTGTGTGTGTGTCTTTGTGTACAGTATGTTTCTGTTTGATAGAGCAATAGCATTCTGCCACTGTTGTGACACCCGCCTTCCTCTCTGCTGTGTTGTCTCACTCCCAACCTGTCTGTCTGTCCTTCTGTCTCTCCTTCCCCTTGATTTGACCCCCACCTTCAACGCTCTCCTTGCTGTGGTATTAAATGGTCATTTTTGTTTCCATGTGACGACCTGTGCGCTGGTTCACCATGAATGCAAAATAGGTCTATAAATGCCACAACGTGAACTCTGCTCTTCTCATCTGTCATGTTTTCTGTACAGTCAATCCCTCCTTCCCCCTCCTTTCACTGTTTGACTCACTCTCTCCATTCCCCTTCTCCTCTATGCCTGCCAGCCTTGGGACTCTACTGTAAGTATGAATACCCATAATGCAGCTGTCTGCTGATCTACAGTATACTGTGTTGATTTGTATACCTTTTCTCATTTAAGAGATGCTCAAGACATTGCATGTTATCACATGATCCACAGGCCGTGTGTGTGTGTGTGTACACATCTGATCCACACTAATAGTGTGTGTGTGTGTGTACACATCTGATCCACACTAATAGTGTGTGTGTGTGTGTCCATGCCTGCCACCTTGTCTTATACCACTCTCCTCTCAGCTGTGTGGGTGGGGGTGTGATTTATGTCTCCTGTCCCCATGATGGAGCCAGCGGGAAAAGCTTTGGCATGGAGGGGAGGAGCGGGGGAGGGGGCAGCAGGCCTTCTGAGTGCTTGCTCTGCAAAACCCTCAACTGGGGTAGTCGGCCTCCGCCAGTGAAAACATTATCAACAGCGAACATTGTTCATGTGTTTCCCAACTCAATGCTGGCTAACCCCGTAGTGGTTATAGTAATATACTGTATAGTAGTAATATATTGTTAAAGAGCAAAACCTACACAACTTAGTCATAGAACACAGCATCTCCTCTAAGGGAAATTACTGTGGCATTTACACTTCATTGAGCAAGCTGCATCTTCTCTGCATTAAAAAGGCATAAAGGCAAATGGTGTTATAGGTGGGTAGACAGGATAAACCCATCAGTCAAACACACACACCACCTTGTTTTCGTGATGCATGTCCTTTGTCTTCATAGCCTATGCATAACTCAACAGAAACGCACACATTAATGCGTTCATGAAGACACACACAGGCTCGCAATGTCCCCATGACAATTTAGCCTGTCCCTCTTTATCTTTTCTTTCAGAGTAATGGAGCATTTAATTCCCCCCATCCTCCAAACCCAAAAATACTTTTTTAATGCACTTTTTCATTGGTGTGTGGAAGTTATCTGAAGTTACCATACGCCATAAGCTTCTTACCCCCAATACTGATAATCATTTAAAACTCTTACTGGTAAATGGCTGTCCAGCTGTTCCAACTTTCCTCGTTTGGTGACGACATTACTATTGTAATTACCACGTCATTTCATCTAGCTGTTGTTTAAAAGGTTCTCCTTTTTAGAGTAGACGCGCCAACTAACCAGCCCCCTCTGTGTGCCTGTCCCCAGACATCCCTGATCAGGTGATCCGCGTGTTCAAGGCCGACCAGCAGAGCTGCTACATCATCATAAGTAAGGACACCACGGCTAAAGACGTGGTGTCCCACACCGTCAACGAGTTCGGCCTACTGGCCGCCCCGGAGACCTACTCCCTGTGCGAAGTGTCCGTCAGCCCCGAGGGGGTCATCAAGCAGCGTCGCCTGCCTGACCAGCTGTCCAAGCTGGCCGACCGCATCCAGCTCAACGGCAGGTGGGTCAGCTAGCAGCAGGGAGTGGTGTCTTTCCACTACGATGCATCTTATGACGAGTAGCGCACACGTTTCTGCTTTTAGTTCTACCTCCTGGCTTTTGGAGAAAGCTTCAATATACAGTGAGTAAAATAAGTTGTTGATCCCCTGCTGATTTTGTATCATTTTAATGGTAGGTTTATTTGAACAGTGAGTGACGCATGTCAAAAATGTTATACATTGATTTGCATCTTAATGATATAAGTGTTTGACCCCACTGCAAAACATGACTTAGTACTTAATGGCAAAACCCTTGTTGGCAATCACAGAGGTCAAACGCAGTTGGCCACCAGGTTTGCAAACATCCCAGTAGGGGTTTTGTCCCACTCCTCTTTGCAGATCTTCTCCATTAAGGTTTCGTGGCTGATATTTGGCAACTCGAACCTTCAGCTCCAACCACAGATTTTCTATGGGATTAAGGTCTGGAGACTGGCTAGGCCACTCCAGAACCTTAATGTGCTTCTTCTTGAGCCTCTCCTTTGTTGCCTTGGCTGTGTGTTTTGGGTCATTGTCATGCTGGAATACCCATCCACGACCCATTGTCAATGCCCTGGCTGAAGGAAGGAGGTTTTCACCCAAGATTTGATGGTCCATCTGCCATTTGATGTGGTGAAGTACTGTCCCCTGAGAAGAAAAACACCTCCAAAGCATAATGTTTTTACCACCATGTTTGATGGTGGGGATGCTGTTCTTGCAGTCATAGGCAGCATTTCTCCTCATCCAACATGATGAGGAGGTAATGCCAAAGAGGTTTTTGGTCTCATCTTAACACAACACTTCACAGTTCAATGATTCTTCTCTGAATCATTCAGATATTCATTGGCAAACCTCAGACGGGCCTGTGCATGTGCTTTCTTGAGCAGGGGGAACTTGTGGGCGCTGCAGGATTTCAATCCTTCACGGTGTCCTGTGACAATGGTCCCAGCTGCCTTGGGCTCATTGACAAGACCTCTCCCGTGTTGTTCTGGGGTGATTCCTCACCGTTTTCTTGATCATTGCAACTCCACGAGGTGGGATCTTGCATGGAGCCCCAGACCGAGATGATATTTTGTGTTTCCTCCATTTGCAAATAACCGCACCATTTTCTCACAAAACTGCTTGGCAATGGTCTTGTAGTCCATTCCAGTCTTGTGTAAGTCTACAATCTTGTCCCTGACATCTTTGGACAGCTCTTTGGTCTTGGCTATGGTGGGGAGTTTGGAATCTGATTGCTTTTGTGGACAGGTGTCTTTTATACAGGTAACAAACTGAGATTAGGAGCACTCCCTTTAAGAGTGTGCTCCAATTCTCACCTCGTTACTTGAATTAAAGACACCTGGGAGCCGAATACTTATTTAACTCATTAAGATACAAATCAATTTATACAACTTTTGTGATTAATTTTTCTACACTTTTTTATTGTTATTCTGTCTCTAACTGTTCAAGTAAACCAACCATTAAAATTATACACTGATATTTTATTTGACAGTGGGCAAGTGTACAAAATCAGTAGGGGATCAAATCATTTTTTTTCCTCACTGTAAGTAGTGATCACACGTTTATAAACTGTAATAGTTATATTTTGGGTGTTGTTAAATGGAGCGTGTGTAGTGTAGTAGTGTTAATCGTTGAGGTTCCTAGATATAACGCAGATTTTACTTAGCATTTGCTTCAGGTACTGGTGACTCAATTTAAAATATATACACAGTCCAGTTGTTAACCATACCTTACATTTCAAGCTTAATGTGCATACAGTATGACAATAGATCGTTCTGTTTTTAAGGTGACATTAATATAATTTCTCCTCAAAAGAGAAGAGCTAGATTTGACACTTTTGTGCTGATCGGTTGAGTTTTAGAGTTAGATTAGTGATATGTCAAATGGAACATTCCCTTTAGGGTGTAGGTTACAGAACACAGCGAATTGTGGTCTTGTCTTTTCATTAAAATGGCCTCTCTCTCCATTCCCCTGGATTCTGTCTGTTAGTCTCTCTGACTCTGTGGTCTGTCATCAGAACGTCCCAACTAGGTTATCATGATTATTTCATCCTGGAGCCTCGACAGACAGCGCGGCACTGCAGGAATTATTCATGCGCACACACACAGTACATTGGCATACAGTGCATGCATGTACTTAATGCACATGCGCACATGCAAAGACTATGAACCACTGTCCCACATGCACACACAGATATAAAACACACAGGAGAACATACCACCCTTAAATTGGTACCATTACACACCCAACACACATACATGCAGCCCTGCACTAAGGCAATAACACACGTTACGCTAACCTAGGAGCCTCCTTGGGCTTCATGGTGGACAACATAACAGCCAGTTGCCATTGTGTAGAACAGTGTATTGCATTGCAAGCTGAACATTGCTGTCTCTCTCTGCAGCAGCATTATCTCTCTGTGCGTGTCCTCCATCGCTTCTCTCTCTCTCTTTCTCACTGTGTCTCTCGCCCCCTTCCCTCTCTCTGGTCATATTGACTGGAACAGCCGCCAGCCAACAGGGCTCCTGGCAATGGACTAACATGGCCAGAAGGAAGTCTTTCCCACACACACGACACTCAGACACACACACTCACGCCCACACACACCCACAGACACACACAAGACAGACACACGACACACACAACACACAAGACAGACACACACACATGCCACACAAGACAGACACACACACAAGACACACACACACACACACACACGCCACACAAGACAGACACACGACACACACGACACACAAGACAGACACACACAAGACACACACACACAAAACACATGACAGACACACACAAAACACATGACACGCACACGACACACACAGGACACACACAGGACACACACACGACACACACAGAGACAGACCCAGGTCTCAAGCAGTGGCTTAGCTCCAGTTCTCTCAACCAGCCCAAATCAATTCATCCACCATGTCTCTTGTCTTTTTCCACACATGCACACACACACACACACACACTCTCTCTCCTCACACTCTCCTCATCCCCTGTTCCCCTGTCTACATGGGTGGGCCGGGGGCTGGTCATATTTTAGTGGCCCTTGCATTGCCAACATTGTGCACTTGAGGTTTGGCATGCGCTACATGTGTTGTGTGTTTACAGCTGGGTGTACTGAATATGATGGCTCCATTAGATGGAGGAAAAGAGGCTATAGATTTATGAACCTAGGGAAATGTTATGAGCGAAGACAACTGGCCTGTTCTCTGTTTTTCCCAGGAAGGATTTTTGCTGAGTTTACATCACTCTCTTTCTTTCTCTCTCGAGCCTGCCTCTACTTCAGTCTCTGTTGTTCTGTACGGTATATATTTGTCTTTACTGTTCACTTCACTGTTTTTACACTTACACTAAAGGTATGTTTCTCTCAAAACTTTATCTTGAAGAATTCCATTGATTAGGTGCAGACTTGTGGCTATTACACATATAAACACACACACATTTATTTGGAGTGGGGCAGAAAACAAGCATTTTAGAATCAGTTGTCACTTTTCCATATTTCATCTGTAGCTGCAGACACACAGGGCCTGTTTCAGATGAAGTTAGAGGTTTCTTGGTGCTTTCCTTCAGCACTGCAAGGCAATGCAGAAACTAAAATGATTGTATTCATGTATTAATTTATTTTATTGTAGGACCACTTCTGTTCTGAAAAGGAACCATTCTCCTTAGGCTGTTATTCCTCAGTGGGATTTGTTTATTGATTTCTATGAAATGCGTTTTGGTTTATTAAACAGATTTTACGACCAGCCAATTATATTTTCAGGTTTTATAACCATAGTTTTGGGTAAATGGATAAAGTCCTACAGTTGTCTTTCACTGAGCAGCTGCAGTATGCGGTGTATCTCGTACAATGCTGCTGGAGGCTGTGAGCTTCTGTGCATGTATTCTAATGCTCTGGTCTGTGCAGGTACTATCTGAAGAACAACATGGAGACTGAGACATTGTGTTCAGATGAGGATGCCCAGGACCTCCTGAGGGAGAGCCAGATCTCCCTGCTGCAGCTTAGCACCGTGGAAGTGGCCGCCCAGCTCTCCATGAGGGACTTTGAGCTCTTCCGCAACATTGAGTCTACAGAGTAGGTCCAGCTGGGCGGAGAGAAATGTAGTGGAAATATAATGTGCGCTAGCACACTGTCCATTATCTTTAACCGAAACATTGTGTCATGTCTAAAAGCATAAGCTCATATCACAGTTGTGAAACATTCGACCAATTAACCTTAATCTCTTCTTGTTGCTATGGCGCCCTGCTAGGTACGTGGACGACCTGTTCAAGCTGGAGTCGTCTGTGGCGAGCGGTCACCTGAAGCAGTTCGAGGAGGTGATGAATCAGGAGACCTTCTGGGTCGCCACGGAGATCCTGAAAGAAGCAAACACGCTGAAGAGGATGAAGACCATTAAGCACTTCATCAAGATCTCCCTGCACTGCCGCGAGTGCAAGAACTTCAACTCTATGTTCGCTATCATCAGGTGTGTGTCTTTTGTGTTCACTCTCCCTGGGAATAGTGCAACCAGGTGTCTCACACACACACACACCTCCCCTGCTCATTGCACCATCCCTGTTGCTTGAAGCCACTTGGATACTGCCTCCACCTTCTGTTGACAGTTGACAGCTGTATTTGTGTTGTTGTCAACCCCCCTCCCGCGTGGTCTAACTGTATTGCTGTAAGTAAACTGTAACCTAAGAGCTATATCCAATGCACAACAGACACTGTCCACGCGCGGTTTCACACACAAGCTTCGGTTTGTGCGTGTGTGTGTGTGTATATTATAATGGTTTGCGGTACTCTGCGCTAGTCCTGTGTGATGTGTGTGGGGAGCTAGTATAGACAAACGAAGGTCTCAGCTCCCACTGCGTGTTGATACTGTGATTAAGAGCATCTTAACAAGATTTATCTCAGCCTTACGTTGATCCCATTGTGGCTCTTCGCTCTTATGAGAGCTATGAACTCTGCCCTACTTTGCTATCCACTTGTCAGTGTAATAATTGGCTGTTTCAGAGGCTCGTTTGAATGACTATTTTTATGCTTTAGTAGAGTAGCGTGTTGAAGAAGGATTTGCCTGTGGTTATTAAGGCTGTAACTTACTCCAGCAAATCAAAAGGTATACTCTCACAATGGTTACAGTACCACCATATAGCCAGCTGTACTGTACTCAATGTGTTGCTGTCCCGGCCCTGTATCGTATTTAGGTGCCTGTGTGTGTTTGTGCAAGGTAATGTGACGATAACAAGAGTGCCAGTGACTACATGTGCACATGGCGCTGTCCTCTTGGGTTCAAGGTGTCGCCTCTAAATGCACGTGTCACTCACCCCAGGGCTTAGCCTGCTTAATGAGGAGGGGGGGGGGGGGGGGGGGGGGGGAGGGAGGGAGAGAGGGAGAGAGAGAGAGAGTCATATTAATGGGGGAAGTAAAATTGAGAGGATGAAATCTGGGTCAGATAGTGTAGCGCAATAAATGTTTGTTTTCTTGTCCCGGATGTACCAGATGGGTGGGGTTTACTGTGTCAGGGCAATTCATATTATGTCTGGTAAGTTGTCAATTACAGAGCAGTGTAGTAAATTGACTATGAAATACTTTCTGGCAACCATGTTAGTCATGTGGGGAGACGCTTGCACCCATCTGGCAATCTAGACTCGCAAGATATGCTTGCAAAAGCTGCTGAACCAGTTACAGAATGTTTAACATGGTGGGTAAAGAATAATTATTTGATTGAGAAGATATCTTTTTTTTTTTTCTTTTTTTTTTTTTGTCTTATCATGGTTTTAAAATAAAGTTTGCCTGCTTAATTACTGTAATAGATTTGGTTGTTTTGCCTTACAGAATTGCTCTTACTGGCATTTAAAACATTTCTAACTTTATTTTAATGTATTATATCTGAGAGGTGTGTAGCATTCTTGTGGTGGTTGAAGCGCTCTCCATGTCCTACATAATGTTCTATATTGTGTTTTATCTCTGCTCCATTTATAATCCATTCATTCTTTTTCACTGTCCATGTCATCACAACTCACCACGGTACTGTGCTACTGTGTCCAGTAGCTTTCGTTCCTCCCTGCTATAGGAGCTGCCTTTTCCCACCGGAACAAATTAGGTTCCATCTAAACTCACCCATTTCATCTCTGCTGCCCTCTAGTGGTCTGAACCTGGCTCCTGTGACTCGGCTGCGGAGCTCATGGGAGAAGCTGCCCACTAAGTATGAGAAGCTGTTCGGGGACCTGCAGGACATCTTTGATCCGTCCAGGAACATGGCCAAGTACCGCAACATCCTCAGCAGCCAGAGCATGCAGCCTCCCATCATTCCTCTGTTCCCTGTGGTCAAGAAAGACCTCACGTTCCTGCATGAAGGTACACTACACACACACACACACGCACACACACGCGCGCACACCATGAACTATTCTTAGGGTAAGACCACTTCCTGGGCCGTTTAAATGGGACCATGTGCATCCACATGTCTCAAGGGGTCTCTCAAGGGGACTTCCCACTAGAAAGAATAGGTGGACAGCTAGACAAGAACATTGTTGAAGCATTTCAAATAATACAAATAATTAATCAACCAAAGCTCAGTGGAAAAGCGGAAGCCCTGTGATAGTGTTCACATCGTGTTGTTTCCCTATCTTCTTCCTGCGGGCTTGAGCACCAGGTCAAGTCCAGACCCTCCGTGTTTTACTTCTGCTTCCCCTTCTCTTGCTTTTTTCAAGCAAACCCTGACTGAATCGCACTACTTCATCTTCTTCTTCCGGGGTGTTGTCTTGGAAACAGCTAATTACCACTGGCACAGTTGCTAGTGGAGCAAAGTTTCATAATTGGGTAAAATGTCAAAGGCTGAAACGATGCAGCGAGACTAGATGTGAAAGGAAGCAGCTTCAATCAGGAGGGTTGACAACAATACGACCGCAACAAGGCTGTAACGCTCCTAATAATGCCACTTGGACAGTATCATCGTCATCACCCCCTAGTTGATCTGTCTGTCTTACAGTTTGGTTCGGCTGACTTGCTCTGTTGCTGTGTATTCTGCCAGGTAACGACTCCAGTGTGGACGGTCTGGTGAACTTTGAGAAGCTGAGGATGATCGCCAAGGAGATCCGGCACGTGGTACGGATGACCTCGGCGAGCATGGACCCTGCCCTCATGTTCAGACATAGGTATGCTCTCTGGTCCCATCCTCGGCCTCAGGAGTGGAGTGTAGGGGGTGTGTATGGCTTTATGTATAGTCGGATCCAGTTACACAGGGCGAAGTTGACCACATTCGGATTTCATTTGGTTACTTCAGGTTTGATTCAGTTGCATGTGGTTTAAGTGAGAACCTTTAGGAAAGGCATAGGGGTTTCCAGATAGACCATACAGACACACCCTTTCTGAATCGTTGTACTACAACAGGATCACACAAACGCACACCTAGAGACCCAACAGTCTTAATCAATGCCCATTCATCCACAGTCAAATCCATGTCTATGACATTCCCTTCTTAGAATGTAACACCATGACATGGATTGATTGGAAGGTGATTGATTAGATGTATGTCGCACTGTGCGTGTTGTATCACCCTTTGTGTATAGTGTGTGAAGAGCCCTGTCATGGTGCATGGCTGCCCTCTGCAGACACATTCCTTGCACTGCAAGCATGAGTGATTCCTGGACACAAGTTAACAGTTGCATGCAGTCCAATGGTAATTGCCCGCAGGATATTTTTGAAAGCAATTCAGTATTACATGTCATGTGGTCCTCCTAGCATAAGTCCTTCATTTACAAATCCCTTTAGAGTTGGTATCGAGTTCATGTGTTTGGTTAAAAAACATGTGGAGTGCCAGCATTTCAGCACAATGTCATTATTGGGTTATCCATGTGCATTATTAGTATGGAGTCGGCTGCAACGTGAAACTGGAGTTTTTTACAGATTTTCTATTCTAAACCCTGCCAGTTATGGGAATATCAAAATGAGTCCACCCACTACGCACGCACTTAACACAAACCTTTAGTTTAGTTGATATGGGGGACATGTCTTGTGTCACGTGTCCTTCCATCTTCTGTCATTGTTTGTCTGTGGTCACATGACCTTCACATGGTTCACCCCCCCCCCCTTCCCCTCCCCAAACATCCACCTGGCCCTTGTGTCTGTATCTGAGTCACACTTCAATCTTCACACCTCTTGCTTACAGGAAGAAGAGGTGGAAGAGTTTAGGGTAAGTTTGTCACGAAACCGGTTCAGACCCGGTTTGGCCCAGAACTGCTTGGTTCATAAAATCACTTCCCATTGCACCCCGTAGCCCCTATTCCAGTGTCTGGCCTGCCATGTCAAACCAGCATGATCTCCCTATAAGCGTGAGTGTTATTAACTGTTCCATTCACAGTGTACCTGGACCCATGCTGAAGTCTCACCATTGACCTGTTACATGTATTGCTCCATGTGTTGTATGTGTGTCACACCTGGGTCAAATGCTAGTTTGTTTGGTGTGCCGTGGCGTACCAAGGTACAGCGCTAAGTCCCAAGCCTAGCTCACAACACAGCAGACCTTGCCAAGTTGACCCTGTACACACGTTTGATTGGCATCAAACGTCAAATCAAATAGGGGTGGGGGACAAAGAATTTAGTCGGCTTGACGATCACATTTTGCAGCAAAAGATGATGATGATGAACAAACCAATGTTTACAAGGTTTTCCTTTGGGGACATAATTTGAAGTAATAAATGTAAATAAAGTAATAAATTGCGAAATATCGCAGAATATGGCAGTTATTTTTTAATTGCAATAATATTGTATCGTGTATCGTAATAAGTATCGTGATAATATCGTATCGTTGGGCCTCTGGTGAATCCCACCCCTAATATTAAAGCGATTATAGTTTGCGGATGTCTACAAATTTGCTATATATCTCCATCTTATGTAGATGAGGTTTTTCTGAGTGCGATTGATTCCAAGGGCTTCAGTAAACCGGGAAAGTACAATACAATGAAAAAAACATCTGAATGTATACCCCCACCTTATTTGGTAGTAGGGCTGGGCAATATGGACCAAAAATCATATCCCGATATATTTAGATTGAATTCTGATACACGATATATATTGGTATATTATATGTAGTGGGTTAAATGTTGAGGAGAAAAAGCAGGAAACCCAACAGAAATGTGACTTTTTTTTTTCAACTTAATTGTAGTTGTACATGGTTACATGGAAAAGTTGTAAATATTTCAGCTATAATGACAGTTTACTCAATTTAATCCACATGTGTGATTACAGGGTACCTTGTAATACTAGCTGACTAGCTGTATATGTTTGTCAGAAATGGGAATTGAGCATGTGACTCAGCGTCTGCTCTCTCATTGGCTACTCTGAAAAAAGGTGCGAATATAACTATATCGATATAAACAATATTGTCTAATTTTATCTCTCGTTTGAATATATACATACGATATAAATTAAATATGGATATATCGCCCAGCCGTATCAGGTAGTGCCAGTTAAGTAAGCCAAAGCGCAGTTAGACTTCCTGACCCAGGTTTGGCATGTCTGTGTAGCTGCATCCTGTCATAATACCCCCCCCCATATCAAATAGCCTATACTTAAGCCAGGTGTGCCACCCATCTGACAGCATGGTGCTGTGGTGTTGTTGTTGTTACAGCATGGCACGCCAGCTAGCGCTGTCTCCTACCCATCTGCATGGTCCTGTTTTATCCTGCTACGCCCTAGCGCACGCACTTACACACACACACACACGCATACTGCAACTGTAGGAGAGATAAAACAAACAATGATTTCTGCCATTGAACTGACCAATGTTTTATTCTGCCCTTTTCTTATACCAACCTCTTTTATTCCTTTTCTTTCTATTACGCGCCTCCTCCAACTCTCCCTGTCCCTCCTCCCCCTTTCTTTTCATCACCTTTGCTTCTTCTCCTGGGCTCATCTGTCCTCTGCACTTCTCTCTCCCTCTGCCACCCAGGTCTCTCAGTCAGGGCAGCACCAACTCCAACATGCTGGACGTCCAGGGCGGTGCCCACAAGAAGCGCGTGCGTCGCAGTTCGCTGCTCAACGCCAAGAAGCTGTACGAGGACGCCCAGATGGCGCGCAAGGTGAAGCAGTACCTGTCCAACCTGACGGTGGAGGCGGACGAGGAGAAGCACCACAACATGTCCCTGCAGTGTGAGCCGTCCTACAGCACCCGTGAGTCCTTAAGCCCGTCCTCCGGTACAGCTGGGTACAAAGTATCGTCAGCCACGTGCTGCCATGCACGGCCGTACAACGCCCCCGGCTCTGCGTCAGATACACATTACGCGCTGTCCCACAATGCTTTGCGCTACGTCTGTAACTGACTACTGTAGATAAAATATCCTTTTAAAATCACTCTATTCTAATGTGTTAAATGAATCTGCTGAGATTCAGTTTGCAATTCAAAACAGAGTGTAAAATACTGGATTTTACTGACTTATATGGTTAATTCAACATACAACAGTTAGTTCCAACCAGGTAAATTGGGGTGGGGTTATTTGGGAATTGGTTGGTGTCTTCATCTAAGCATTTTTGTTGTCTGTCTATCTTTCCTTCACTATTTGGTGTCCGTCTCTGTGTCCTTTCTTGTGTCTCCATCACAGTTTAGGCAATATGTTGTCTGTCTCTGTTTTTCATATTTTGCTCTTTCTTTCTTTCCTTGTTTCGTCATCATATAATTGTTGTTGGCCACTCATCTCTAGCTCTCTAGTATGAAAGGTCTAATGTTTACTGATGCAGAGTTTATTGTAGTTATTTAATGTGAAAAAGTTGATAAGGTTTAAGTTTATATGAACACATTTAGTCACTAACAGGAAACTACTTTTACATTTAAACCAACCTCTTGTGTGTGTAACCTACATAGCCTACACTAACCAGCAATTACAAAGTATGGATAGGTGGTTTATATGATTTATATATACATTGAGTTGTTTGTGTTCTTCCTTACACACAAATAGGCATAGGCTAAATAATGCATAATTATACTGAGCGATAATGGGGCCTTCACAACTTATCTGGCAGCAGGGTTGTCAGATCTTCCGGGGCTCGTACAAAAAGATCCGGGGCTTTAGCCTTCAATGTCCAGGCCTAACATTAGCATTAGCACTGTGTAGTGCTATTGAACAGAGGAGGCTAAGACTAACCGGTAATACAACAAGAATGCGGTAAGACTGTTAGACGGTTAGACTGTAAGAGGCTGCTCAATAAATGTGCGTGCTTTAATTAGGACAATGATACGGCAATGCAATGAGATTGAACTGAAAACCATGTTAGTGATGTAATGTGACCGTTGGTCAGAGGATATTATGGCCTAACACTGCCATCTAGTGGATGTCATGTAGAAAACACCATAGCTCCCCATTCAAGTCACAATGTTGTCATTTGATTGTTGCATGAAGCACCACAACTTCCCTCTGTGTGTGCGTGTGTGTGTGTGCGTGTGTGTGTGTGTGTGCGCGTGTGCGCGCGCGAGCAGTGTCCAAGACCCTGAGTGAGAGGCGGGCCACCAAGGCAGACATGTCCCCGGTGTCCCTGCGTTCTACTCTGCCCGCCGCCAAGACTCAGAACCGGGTGTCTCAGGTGCTGCAGGTGCAGGTGCCCCTGTACCCTCTACGCAAGAAGAGCACTGCCAAGGACACTGGAACGCCCAGTACGTAGACTGCTGCAGGCTGTGCACGCCCAGTAAATAGACTGCACCGGGCCGTTACAAGTTCAATACCATAAGACAGTAATATTTGAAATCCTAAGGCGCACAGCTTGCCATGTGTGTGCGCGCGTGTGTGTGTGCGTACGTGCGTGCGTAAAAAAGTTTTGCTGTATTTGAACCCAGGGCTGCTCGATTATGGAAAAAGTAATAATAATGATGATTTTTGGTCAATATTGAAATTATTACATTAAAAAATATTGATTATTTAATACGATTACTAATTGACTTTAAATATTTTGAGTTGTCTGCATCTAAACAGTGAAAAAGATTATTACAGTGAAACAGACAATTATATTGTTTCTGTAATTGTTAGGAGCCAAAATTTAAATCACGATTAAAACTGAATTATTTAAAAGTAAAAGTATGTGTGTGGCGCCACTGTAAAAAATAACAAACACTCATGTAAACTTGCTCAGGGACTGCAAGTGGAAATGAGCTTTAAGATAAATCTGGTAACAAACATCTTTCCTCTCTTTTGAGGGTGATGTATTTTGTACATGGTCCCTTACAAATTCAAAAACATTATTATTATATATTTTTTATCGGTAGTCTTTTAGAGAATCAATACAATATCGCGCAGCGTAATATCGAGATACTCAGGTGTATCATTATACCCCTAATATCAACATGTTAAGCACACACACACACAGGCTTATTTACGCCTCTCTCTCTGTGTCTGTCTGTCCTTCCCTCCCTGTGGCCAGACTCCAGCTCCCCCCAGGTGGTGAAGAAGCCCCCGGTCGGCTCAGCAGACGAGTGGCATACCAAGAGGCCTGCGGACGACACGGTGTCTGTCCTCTCCTCCCTTCACTCCAGTCCTACGGTGTCTCCACAGTGCTCTCCACGCAAAGGTAAATGGCTCCCTGTTCTTTAGGTGGTGTTACCGTCACCTGAATAACCTCAGTCTATTATGAACCAGTCCACCGGTTAGTTAAGATTATGACTGGGTTATAACACGATGGCATGTCACAGCAGTCAAATCTTGAATGCCAAGCTATACATTAAATTGTGAAATGTGAATATGTCATTTAGGAAAGGTAAATTGTGTCCTGGAAGCATTCTGCTGTGACATGTCTGTTACCCATTTCCATTTCTGTTCCGTTTTTTTTCCCTCTCCCACATCCCACTTGGATCCCGTCCACCAGCAGGGGGCGCGCCCAAGTCTCAGCACTCCAGCCAGATGAACCTGTCGGGCTCGTCGTTGTCGCTGACCAGCGACGCCAGTACCAAGGCGGGCGGCCCGGTCAACTCGCGCAGCTACGGCATAGGTGGGCCCCTTCTGCATAAGACCCTCCTGCTGCTGACCAGGCAGGAGGAGGAGGGCCATGCCGCATCTGAAAGGCTGGAGGAGCAGGCAGGGCAGGAGGAGGCAGGAGGAGAGGGAGAGGAGCTGGACAGAACAGAAACAGGCTCAGGCAGGCGTAGGGGCCGTTGGCACCCCCTAGAGGCCCAGGGCATACCGGGCCTGACCCCGCTGAGAGGAACAGGCAGGCTGGACTGGAGGTGGAGCAGAGAGCCCGTGTGTAGTCCCGGGGCCCTCCGGGGGAAGGCGGGGCCGGCGGCGGTGGTCCCCCAGGCACAGTACCCCCTCAGCCCAGGAGGAGAGTCAGACAGCCCCCTTAGACCCAGACCTCCAGAGTCCCCGTGTCCCAGGCAGCTGAGGTCCCCGTTCAGGTTACTGAGGGAGAGGAGTCAGTCCAGGGGGAGGAAGGAGGCGGTGCCTTGCCCAACGGGCAACATCGCACAGCAACCCTGTCTGGGAGAGCAAAGAGCCAGGAGGTCAGTCAGCCCCAACCCCTTCCTCTGGCTCTGCAGGGACAGACACAGGAGAAACAAGACGACCTGACCAAGAGGGCCACCATGGGTTCCACTGGGTTCTTATAAGCAGTGGTGAAGCAGGAACACTAACAGTTGTCAGTGGAAGGATGTTCAGGGGGTGTCTCTGTATTCTGCAAATTAAGCACCTTAGGTCTGTGCCCTGCCACAGATAGACAGTACGTCTCATAGACGCAAATGAAAGCACCCTTAGTGGGTTCTACACAACGCATGTTGTCTGAGGTTGTGTCGGCACTGACTGACGGTTCAATGTGACACAGTTCACCTCTTGCAGGGATGTGTATACAATACACTTTAAAGTTAGTCTACATTTTTAAATGCTGAAAACTACTACCATCCCAGAGTAAGCATTGTACGTAAGAGTGTACATGTCAATGAAAAGTGATGCGTACTGGTATTATAGGTATTATTCTGTAACCTTTCATCCTGCCACACAGATTATCACTGAACTCAGTTCTAGTCAAAAGTATACATATATTGAGCCCACATTTTGGGTCACAATGCATCTATAAAAACATTCAGTTCAGTGTTATATTTTCGATTCTGTTACATATATTTTAGGTATGTTTACAATGATTATACCTAATGTCAAAATTATCAAATCTATTTTTGTTATGGCTCCAACAGTATTATTTTTTATATTTGTGGTTATATTTTATTTTTTTAGGAACTAGATGCTAGTTCTAGATAGCTAACACGGCACATTAAGAGAAGTTGTTGGGAACTTGACCAGAGCACTGTAACCTCTTAACATGATAATAGAGTTTGCTTGTTTTCTATGTAAGCACTGAAGTTACCCATCTACTTGAAATGACTTTTGCAACATAGTTAGACATGTTAACAGTTCAAAGGTTTTGAAATAAAACTAAAAGTGTTGCATAGGCTCCATTTTTCCTCCCACCAGTCCACAGAAACAGCGTTGCTATTACATAGGACTACCAGTTACTATAGCTGATACATCTACTGGAAGGCAGCTACTGTACAGTAGAGATGGATGGAAGATAGAAGCAGACTTCCCCTAGACTTCATGCTGTCAGATGTCCCTTTAGCGCAGTGTTGATCCAGGTACCATGTAACTTACCGTTGCAGGTAAGATACTGTACACGCACATGGTAACCTCAACAAAACATCTGTCATCTCTGTCACTATGTCTAAAAGCCAGCTGATTGGTTAGAAAGAGCCCCTACTCTGTGTCCTTCTCTCTTGGTGTAATGTGATTGGATGCTGGAGGTTAACAGTCCAACCCGTCTGCTCACCCCTGCAGGCTACGCCGTCCTGCCGCCCGGTAAGGTGGACAACCTGTCAGACTCCAGCCACAGTGAGATCTCCTCCAGATCCAGCATCTGCTCTGTGGACTCCATGCCTGCTCCTGGGCCAGAGGACAGGTGTATTAGCAGCAGCAGGACCTGTACCACTGCTACAAGCACCGTGTTTAATGCTACTCTGACTACTGCCGCTACTAGCACGCCTGCTGTTGCTGCTCATGAGCACCCTCCGGTGATGAACCCCGTAGAGTGCAGCCAGCCTAGCACAAGGTAAGGCTAGGGTTTAATACTGGCCTTTAAAGGTCTCCCGTTGTACAAGGCCAGGTTCTTTCCTCTAGTGATGTAATTTGTGTCGTCTAAAGCGACCGGAAAGGACTGGGCCTATTTTTAAATCTTTTTGACATGGTATTTTTTATTTTTTTTACATTCAGCCCCAGTTTCTGTAAGCAGCCAATCACTGACCTATCCTGCCTCTCCCAGTCAGCTAGCTAATCAAGTTAGAGCAAATAAACAAGTACAACTGACAAATGTAGCTAGAATGGGTAAAATATGTCCAAAATAAATTATTCTAAGTTCTAACCCTTGTTGCACCCATCACAGCAAATCCATTGCCGTCTCTGTCAATGTATTGTTACTATAATGCTCTAGGGCAGCCCTCTGCCAATTATGCTGGTGCAGAGGGCATCAAATAACCGGCACTGTCATTAGGTAAATGGAAGTTAGGGTTTGAGAGTGACACATTTTATTAAGGCTTGTGTTTATGGACTGAAAGTGTCATGGGCCTACAAGAGTAACACAGACACATTGAAACGCACAAAGGAAACATTCCCTACAGCCACACATGCCTCCACAGATTATTTTATTTTCTCTGATTTTCTTCACGCTTATACACACACACACATTCTCAAAAACACATTCGCAAAGTATCCAAACTCTCCCAGGTGGGTTTCTACAGTAATACATCTTTCACTCATTAGAACGCTATCGCCAGGGAGTCATAAACACATTTTTATTTGCGTCTGACTTCTCTTTTCTCCGTTGTTACCACTGTTTAGATATTTATTTATTAATTTATTTATTTATAGACAGGCTTTTCATGCCATCTGCAAAAACAACAGGCCATTTGTATTGTTTGCGGTATGTTTATTCTTCCTATATGTTCAGACCAGTCTGCCTCATTAAAGTTAGGCCGTAAAATACAGACAGACCCAACAATCTGTATATTTCTCTGGTGTTATATTACCGCGGCAGCTTTGCCATATAACATCTGCCTCTTTATGAAATATTGCTTCCCTTCAGAGTGTTTTTTCCTGTAAAACTATGGCAGTCAATCAAGCTATAGTTTATGGGGAAACATTTATGATCTTTATATATATGATCTTTTAAATATATAAACGCACGTAGCAGAAAAGCAGATGTCTGGCTGGTAACACCTTAACTCCTTGCTCGTCCTATCTGTATCATGTTGAGCCGTAACAACAATTGTCAACACTGTCATCATGCACAAACACATCCTCTGTAAAAGTATGCATGTTAACTTAACAAACTTAAGGCATGAAGGCTGAATGTTGGAGCGAGTGGACTGCTTTGGCCTGTCGGCGTTCTTGTTGTGTCTTGCTGTTGTTTTCTGGGTTTCTATTACATAGCTTCTTCACCCGCTCTCATGTCTTTATTGTTGGTGCATATCGGTGACCTTCCTATCTCTCGCTCTCTCTCTCGCTCTCTCTCTCCCGGTGACTTGACTAAGAAAACTGAATGATCCAGAATATTAAAGCTTCATATGGTGACTTTATTGTCAAATAAGTGTTAGTTTATTAATATTATTAGTTGTTTCTGTATTGTATTACTGTATTCTATACAGTGTAACAGACAAAAAAGAAGTGATTACCAGGCGGTAAGATCATTTTCAGAAGCAGTTCCACCTCGTGGCCAGAGTGGGCGCCCTTCCACCCAGTATATGGTCAGTACAAGTGTATCACCCGTCCCTGACCGGGTGTGTCCCTTCTCCTCAGGAGCTCCTGCCTCCTGTCTGGTGTGTGCGCGTCGCGTGGCTCCACCGGCACCTCCACCGTCATCACCTCCGTGTCCACAGAGGAGCTTGCCCTGGACCACACCTCCCTGGACTCAGTGGGGGACAGCGGGCGCGGCAGCTGGACCTCCTGCTCCTCCAACTCCCACGACTCCTTCCAGAGCCTGCCCGTGTCTTCCTGCCGGCCCTGGGACCACGGCATCCACGGGCATGCTCACGTGCACGCCCAGATGCAGGCCCTACAGCAAGCCTACCGGCCCGCACACCTCTCCGCCTCTGTCGCCGCGGTGGAGGACGTCGCTAGGCAACACGCTGGGGACTCGCAGCCGTCGGGCCAATCGCGGCAGAGCTGGGCGTCGTCCGGCTCGCTGTCGGACACCTACGAGGGGAACTACGGGACGATAAAGCGACGCCACGCCTCTCACAACTCCTCCTCTCCCACCAGTGAGGACGCAGGCCAGAGCACAGACCCCGCCTACAAAACAGTGACGTCAAGCACAGACAAGGGCCTGATAGGTAAGGCGGGGGGGGGGGTTTCCACCTTGAGTGTGTGTGTGTGTTCTGTTGGATGTTTGACCCTCCTTGTGTGTGTACTGTAGATGGTTGTGGGAGAAGACTTTGAGCAGACTCGGAGCTTCTCTAGTTGAAAACAGTGACGCTTTAATTGTTTTCCTATTGTAGCGTTAAACTTTTTAATCACAACAGAAATTCTATACGTTTGTGACGTCTGAACAATGGCTTAAAGTATATCTATTCATCAATTGCTCTGGTTAAGTTGCTGCTTTAGTTTAGTGAACTTAATATAAACATAGTTTACCTTGGCAGTGAGAAACCTTGGGCTCCACAATGAGCCTGTTCTGTTCTAAGTGACTGCTTAAAGGACAGGAGTTATAGTCTGTCACATCATCCATGGTCCTTCAGGGAGAGCTTAAGGTCCCCTGCCTTGGTTTCTTGATGAGCCCGTGGAGGTGATTATGTAAAACAGGCCCAAACGTCGCTTCATGTATGCGTTTGTTTATTTAACATTATACACACAATGCAACATGCCAATAACAAGAAAGCCATCTGAAAGCCCTTTATAGACGTCCAGAGTGTACACAGCGTCTGCAGCAGCCATTCATTCATCCCATCACCTTTATCGTCTGTTTCCGTTCTTTTCAGTTGTGTGCTGTGAGACATCTTGTTGATTTATCCCATTATTTTCCACCTCATCCCCCACCCCCTCCATGTCCAGTGTACTGTGTCACATCCCCCGCCAAGGACGAGCGTTATCGTGCTCCCCCTCCCACTCCTCCAGGCTACCAGGGCCTGGCTCTAGGGGACCTGGGCCTCCAGGACAGCCCCCCGCGGCCCGCCCACCTGCGGCCGCCCGACTACAGCGTGGCCCTGCAGCGAAGCAAACTGCTCCAGAGCCCCGGGGCGGCGGGGGGGCTGGCCGAGGCCCGGAGGCTGGCTGCCGCTCACCAGCACGCCCTGGGCCAGGCACGGAGCCCCAGCGCGGGCCTGGCGGACAGCGGGGAAGGTGTGTAGAGTGCTGCTGCTATCACCGTGGGTGTGCACTGCTAGCAGAACAAGCTGCACGTCAGTGGGACTATACTGTTTTCTGGACCAGTGGTCCTGGGCACCCACTGCCAAAATGACCGTCGGGCCACTGGTAACGCTCTAGGGCCACAGCAGCAGGAAGCAATTTGGAGATTGACATTTCAACTTAATGCCAAAGATTAACGTGTTAACTCTGACATATGAATTACTCTTTTCTCTTCAGGGCTCCAGACTGCGACAAATAAGTCACATTTTGCGACTATTTTTGGAGACTACATTGTATAACTAGGCGCACCAGTGCGACTTGCAAATATTTTCCCGATATATTATTACCGCTGCGCTGTTGCTTCATGAAATCTCAAATCTGTGGAGCTGTCTGCTTACTGCATTCATATGAACGGTTGACCGCTCTCTCCTCTTGGCTGTAACGTTTGTATTGCCGTACACGCTTTGTGCTTTGGATAACTAAACTCCGGCTTCCAGGCTTACGGCCATAACTACATCGAAATGCTCTCCTGTTACACACAGGACTTAATCAACTACCGGTATTTATTTCACCGGTTTGCGAGGGACACATTGTTGGATATTATTGTAGTTATGTCTTCAGGGTTTCGTTTTATCCTTGGCTGTTATGCCAGTCGCGTCTGCACCAGCAAAAGATATGACCTAGACACTGAAAAATATGAATGAGCTGCGTTACGTTGATTAGTGGTGCACCTAACTTTTAAGCTGGTGCTTCTAAAATTTTCAGTAAGGAGCACCAGTGCTACTAGTAGAAAAGGTTAGTCTGGAGCCCTGCTCTTAGATAATTGAGGTTTTTTAGTATATATATTATATACTAAAATATACTTATATACTAAATATATTTTGTATAGATTGATGCTTTTTAGTGTATATATATATATATATATATATATATTATGTTTTGACATTAATTGTTATTTAATAATGAATGTATTATTCCGTTATATAACGTTCCTATATCCTCTGTGCTGTTTTGCAGATGAACAGGTCTCGGCGGTGTAGCGATGGTGTCTCTCACACAGGAGCGTTGCTGCTAAGGCCCGGCCTGTGGCTAAGCTAGTTGCATCGTGTATTACTCCTCAGAGCACACCCTCCCACTCTTCTGTGTGACATCCCCACGGACAACAATGCACCTCTCTTCACCTCACAAGATGTGTACAATCAGCGGTTTTTAAGTCTGCTTTTAAAAAGAACAAAAGAGAGGAAGAGTGGAAACTTGTGAATGAAACGGACACAAAGTTGCAATGTGGTGATGTCATGTTACATCCACCGGGAAGGGGTCAAAGGTGAATGGAATACTGGACAAATCAGAGATAATCGTCTATGATGATGACATTGTGTCCACCTCCTCACAACCAGAACACCATGTACCTCCATTTTGTGCTCAGAGCTCTCTTGTGTACAATTGTTTTTAAGCCCGCAATATTTTGTACAGTGATGTTATGTGCTTGTTTTTAATTTTATTTTTTGGTTTTGTTTATTTCAGTTGCATATGTAAGCTTTAAGCTGAATGTAAAGAGTTTCACCTTAAGAATATGAGAGGAAAATACCAAATATACATTTACAGTCTAGAGTGTAAGTATTATGTAAAATGGCATATGTCTAGAGTTTATAGATATAAGGCAGATATAGGTACATATTGTAATCTTTTGATTAAGGATCTATTTGGATAAATGTACTTTATATCCCTGTATTACTTAAAAACTCAAATGTTAGTACAAATCGATCTCAGTTTTCCTGCTATTTATCTGATTACATTAACAATAATGATTCAGCCTACTGCCAGTTAAAGATGTAGTCAGGGATTTTGCAGAAAGACAAGACATTTGAAGTCTCAAAACAAAACAAAACACCTCTCCCTTCATAGGGTGCTGCATCTGAAGCTCCGCCCCCACATTGGACACATTGCCAAGGCTAAGATAGTGTTGTGTGGTGCGGTATGCACCACTTAATTTTGGTTCCAATTTACAGAGCCAGGTCTGTGTAGAAACGGTTTTATTTTCTTTTTCAGCGCACACACGGAACGGGCAGCTAGCGAGCCGTGAGTATATCGTGTATTAGCTTACAGTCACTTACTGACTCCACCTTTTTAATGGAAATGTTAGTAGGGTTTTACAATATTAGAATGTATATATGCTAGAGAAATGACAACATTGGCCTGCATGGTGTTTGGGTTTTAAGGTATATCTTACTGCAAGACGTTTGTCCTAGCTAAACTGCCCTAATTCTTTGTCCTGCCTTTCTAATACTTACACTTATGACTACACTTGGAATCTGAGTTCAGAAAGCTCCACATATGCTTTCTGTGCTTGTGAGTGTTCGAGACAACAGGAAGTGTGTGTGTTTTTCAAGCACTTATTGTACTTTGTTGAGCTTTAAAGCAAAATGCAGCATCTCTCAGGCAGGTGTGCGTGTGTGTGTCGTGCACTCCCGCGTCCCGCTGCCTCTCCAAGCGCTCGTTCAGATAAACGCGAGGTACTTTAGTGGCATGCTGCCTCCTCTCTGTTCTCTAAAACCTGTATCATAACTCGTTTTTAATGAGCTGAAGAACAAACGCTTACTGCTACCTGCTGAGTAAAGCACACATTGTATTTCATTGCAGCGGCTGTAATTAAACAATAAATTGGCACTGTATGCCCCCCACACGCATGCATGTGCAAGAATTCACACAAGCAAACATACACGTCGACGTACTAGCTGGTGCACGTACAGACTAAAGGAATGCCTTTTTCAGACAGCCATGTTTACACCAATGCTTACACATTTGTTTACAGTGTTTATTAGACTAGTTGTCTATTGAATTGCAAACTGAAATGTTAAAGTATAATATTCCAGGTTAATTTGATGGTGTAAATTAAGTTTGTGCAGCAGGAATATGCGGATGCAGCATAAAATACGCGTTCACGTTGTGCTTACAGTGTATTGTACTGTATCTCTATCATGTGTTGGCTAGATTTCCTTTCTTATTTAAAAGGGGCAATGTATGAAAAAATACTAAATTTAACCCTTCTAGTCAAGGGAAAATGTATTATACTTTTTGGCTTGTCTCATTTTCTTGTTTATAGTCTTCCCTAAAATGGAGTACATTTTGTAGAATATTTTAAAGAGGTTTGCTTGTGTTTATTAATGTTGAAAGAAAAGGCTAATTTGTACATTCGGATTAGAGTTTAACCCTAGACTGGTTTAACAGGGAATTGTATTTAGCTACAGAACAGCAGGGGCGTAAACTGGAATTAGACGTTCTTTTCTTATAGCTGTACGTTTTATCTGTGATACTTCTTTTTATTTTTTTTATTATTTGCCATACAAAGACTTGAAATTATTAATTCTAATATATACAGTGCATATATATGAATTTCTACCTTTTTTTTTTGGCCATGAATTAATTTTAACTACTTGATCGTGTATAAATGAGAAAAGAGAGACCTATTTAAAGGCTATTTTTAAATATTTTGTTATAATAAAAAATATTGAAGGTTGTGATTGCCACATTTCTGTCTACGGCCAGGAATTTTACAAACAATCTTATGATTTAATTGTTGAATAGGCTACTTGGTTTCATCCCCTTTTGGTTCGGTGCCATTTTTGCTCTTTGTACAGTCCACAATTGCTGCTGTGTTTTGGGATTTGATTGCATTCTTTGTTTTCTATCTATTTTTTTTATGATTAACATAATAACACTTTCAAATCCTGTGTGTTATAGATATAAGGCAGATATATCATGTATGGCACAAAGAGAAATCTCAATACCACATTTCTCAAAAGACCTCAACACAAACTTTCCAAAATGTTTCAGTTTTGATTATTCCTGCCTGGAGACTTTTTTCACATTCTGTACCACAAGGAAATAAGTTCCACACTGGATTGTTGGTAGGAGTTTTTAGATGCCATTACATCCCTGTCTACAGTACTTCAGTTTACAACACAACAAGCAATGCCACAGTGCCACATTCTTAATTTTATGACTGAAAACTGAGTTATACATTTTTATTTTTTGTTTATCAGTATAGTCTGAAACCTACCAACTTTTTCGAGCCTGCCTTATTAGAATTGAATACAAATTCACACAGGTGGTTTAAAATTAGAACTTCAGTCCATCAGTAGAACTTTCATGCACATACAGTTAAGTCACTTTTATTATTTTTTGCACAATATTTTCTAGATGCTAAACCTTGAATCAGTATTAATGTCTGTCAGTGTGAGCTCAAAAAAAAGTACTTTATGGGAAAATTAGCTTTACTAAGATTGTTCTAGGGTTTGCGAGTAACCATTCGAAGCAGAGCAAATTGGTTTCCTATAAGTTTCTAAAATGTAAAGTATATTTTAACAGCCATCATGTAAGGCTCACAATTGATTATTAATAATGTTTACAACAGCAAAATATTGCATGTTAACATGTAATTGTAATGTTTTTAAACCACATCAACCTTGAGCACCAATTTTACATTATCTGATGAAACTGGTTTTCCATTTTGCTTTGAATGGAACTCAAAGTATTGTCCTGCTTACTTTATTTTCCAATGAAAATGGGCGAATGCTTTTTTATCATTTTTATTTCTTACTCCTGGCATTTAGATGCAATACCCCTACGATATATTGCTGATCTTTTTTTTCTGGGTTGTATTTCATTCAGTTGATGGCTGCAGCCTACACCATGCACACTATATATTGTAATATCTAGGTTATTCCAAAACGAGTAGCGTTTGCCTCCAAGATGTCAATATATCTTAAATGCTCATCTCATCAGAAGCAGTTTTCTTCTGACAGATCCCCCCCCCTTCCCTCTCCACCCTCAAGCGCAATTATGAGATGTGAATATATTCTGTCAAGTGCAAACATCGCTAGGCATATGCATAGCAGTAGCTTCAGATAAGGTGTCTTGTAGCGCACTCTGTACCAAGAGATTTTACCTGGCCTGTGGCTTAACGCTTGCTTTTTGTCTTACACTTCTAGCTGTTGTACCTTATGTCTTTTAGAAAGACAACATGATTTTGCTCATATGCTTTTTATGTATTTTTACCAGGTGATTGTAAATAATTGTTATATTTTTGTTTAAGAGAATGTAAAAAAAAAAAAAAAAAAAACCTGAAAAAAAATTCTCCAAGTCTACTGATATGAATTTGGACAATGAATAAACTGTTAAACGTAGAGTATTTTGTGTTTTTATTCAGGGGCAAAAGCGTTTAAGGAGGGTTACTTCTCAGCATATGTTAGCTACAACACCACCTTGGTGTAGACATAATTGACTAGTATTTATTCTCAAAGGTTAAAAATTAGACAGCCATATTAAACTGTTCTTGGTTTTACTTTCAAAAAAACAAAACCACTAAGTAATAGCCATATTATCACCAGAGTTCCACTATTTACAGAGACAAAGCAAAAGATATTTTCTAAATGCTATTGGTGCTAGTGTTTGTGATATTTTGCTCTGGCTATTCAGATGTGAATCTCTGTTCAATGTCATATTCCATATTAGAGAATATCACAGACTCTCAGAAAGAAACGTATTGCATTGTGTGCAGGGCTTGTCTTTCAAAGTATTTATCAAACTTTTAGTATGTCAAAGTTTATTGTATATTTTAAAATATAGTGTTTTGATGTAAATAGGCAAAAGTACAGTATGGTGTTGTGACACTTCTATTACCACTAAATCATCAGACATCCAGCCAAGTTTTTTATATTTAACACTGCTTGGCCAGCACATGATGCAAAAACAATAATTCTGCTTGGCATTGACTTACAATTTAACACAAATGATTTATTGTTCCTGTTGTGAGGTGATTGATGTATTTAACATGCCGGCCTTACAGTACTCTCAAAATCCAAACGTTAATTAAAAGCTTTGGTCTCACTCAGTTCAGAGAAGACTTTTCAGATTGATAATTGAATTGAGTCAAACTGCAAGTGAGATTGGCCCCTGAAAGGAGTCTAGGAAATGATGCACAGTTTCAATGATACAACAGGGCAATTTATCCACACTGGATATCACAGGAGAAAATGTTTGCCATAAAATTGTGTGTGTGTGCGCGTGCGTGCTGACTTTGAAGTTGTGACGTTGACCAGAAGAGGCCCAAGGTATAAACATTACCCCCTGAGGATGTGAGGCAAAACTGTTTTTGGATATATTCTGCCACCTGTACAGTCTTGGACATCACCTAGCATTGTACACATCACCACAAAGTACTATTTCAATTACTCAAAAGCTGTTGTTGATAGATGCCAGCGATACATCCCTTTTTACCAATTCTCATAAAGGTGTTAGATGTCTTGATACTGGACATGTACCTGCACATAGTTTACACTTTTAATTTCACAAAATGTATCTTTTGTCATTCCGTTTCTCCCCATAAGGGGGCAGTGGTGTTACTTGCAACCGTATTGTAGTCTTGAGAACGGGAAGCTAACTTCACAAATCTGTAACTGAAACCCACAGGCTTTAAAGAAGATATTTGAAAGAAGAGTGTTTGAGAAGTATATTTGCTCTCAGAGATTGGCTATCCCATTAAAGTCCAAATTACCAACAGTGTGTCCGTGCTGGAACAAGTCAGTCCTTACTTTGTCAAGGCAACGATTATATCTGTCTCAGTTGTCTTTGTCCTTTGTGAAAAGTCTCTGCTCTTTCCCTAACTAATAAATGTTTCTTGAAGGGGGAACGACGCCACAGTGTCATTTAATCCTTTGTGTTAACGGGCCATTTTCTCTCGGCGTGTGTGTGTTCAACTGCCCAATGTCCACTACACTGTTAGTGTGTTCAACTGCCCAATGTCCACTACACTGTTAGAGTGTGTTCAACTGCCCAGTGTCCACTACACTGTTGGTGTGTGTGTTCAACTGCCCAGTGTCCACTACACTGTTAGAGTGTGTGTTCAACTGCCCAGTGTCCACTACACTGTTAGTGTGTGTTCAACTGCCCAGTGTCCACTACACTGTTAGTGTTCAACTGCCCAGTGTCCACTACACTGTTAGTGTGTGTTCAACTGCCCAGTGTCCACTACACTGTTAGTGTTCAACTGCCCAGTGTCCACTACACTGTTAGAGTGTGTTCAACTGCCCAGTGTCCACTACACTGTTAGAGTGTGTGTTCAACTGCCCAGTGTCCACTACACTGTTAGAGTGTGAGCATAATGTGCTCACATTTCTCTGACTTGGTCCTTTCCATGTTTTGACTGCTGCGGTATCTTCCTCTGTGCGGCACTCAGGTGTGGAGAGTGCATTGAGATGGGTCCTCCCTAACCAGAGGAACGGCATGTGATAGATTAGCACCATATCTTAATCTCCGCCATCATCATCAGTTTAAACACCTTTGAGAGGGAGGGAGCCATTACATGTCTAAATAATGAGTCGCACATAAACAGTTTATGTTCGTCTGAAACCGGGCACACACACTGACATTAGCACTCCCTAATTTCAGACGTATGTTCATGTTTCTGTTTGCACATGTATAATTTGCATTGAAACAATATTTTGGTGTGTATGTTTTAGCGCTAGAGTGTTTACTACTGTATTTACGGAGAAATAATGATGATGGTGCATCTGTGTGTGTGTGTATATATATATATATATATATATATATACACACACACACAATATTGCTATAATGTTACTGTTGCAGAGCAGTTAGAGTAGGTCAGGAGTTTCAATGTGACAAAGGAGCTGATGTGCACGCACACACACACGCGCACACACTCTGTCCCCTGGGGTGCCTGAAGCAGAGCCAGCAGCAGTTAAAGGATGGTTAGAAGATAGATAGACACAGGCAGACAGAAACAGAGAGACAGTGGGAACAGGAGATCAAGAGAAAGAGAGTGAGGTTGTTTTAAGATGAGGAGGGTAAGTGAAGACTTAAATACCCCCTCCCTCCCTCGCTAAAGATATGGATGAGAGAGGTGAAGGGAAACACTTAGTGAGAGAGCAACTCTGCCCCAAACACAGACTGCATGAGAGAGAGAGAGGGAGAGAGAGAGAGAATAGCTTAGAGATTCAGCGGTAGAGGCAGGTCAAGGGGAGACGAGTGTAGAGAGACGGGGAGGACAGAAAAGGAGACAAGAGGAGAGTTAGAGGAGCAGACAAAAGGCAACAGGAGGAGAGGATGAGAGAGACAAAGAGGAGGAACGCTGAGGCTCTGCCTTCTGTGCGTCCGGTCAGAAGCCAGCTCTTTGAGGCTGCTCTCCATTTAACTTCACATCAGAAGGCCTTTCCAACTGACGGACAGGATTACAGCCTCAGCGCAGCATTTATTTGACCCAATGTTTTGAACTGTGTCCACGCCGGTCCCTGAGGTGATAGACTTGCACTACTACTATTAGTCTGTACAGTTCATTACGTATAAATGCACTTGTTTTAGATAGTAGCTATTACAAAGTGATTTCCCAAGATAGACCATCCTGATCTCGCGAGCTTTCAGTTTCACTTTGCCGGGAGAATCAGTCTTGAGAGTTTGGAAATCGAGTTGATTCAGGCGGGTAAACCTTGTGTGTTGCCAATCAGCGTCGTAGTTTAGCTACGGGCGTGGTTTAGGTGCGACGTTGACGACCTGGAAACAACTCGAGTCGAAAACGCCTAGAGATAATACAATTTAGCATCGGTTTTATTATAATTTATTAAAAGAGCAAAAGCTTTTCTAAATGGAAAATATGTTTCCAGTCTTCTTCCTACTTTTCTGCAAGAGTAGATAATAACAGACTGCTAGTTCACAGGTTCGTACAATCACATATAGGCTACATAATAATAACAATAATAATAATACACAAAAGTATATATATTTTAAAGCGCCTGCCCTCTTGAATCTGTTTCAATGGACGGCAGATGGATGTGTCAGACACAGATATCTGGTCTTGCCAGGATAAGATAGAGTAGTTCTCCCTGGACTGTTTATGACCTTAAAATCTCCAAAACTTATATTTTACCACCAAACCTTGATAAAAGTATGACTACAGTGTAATGCCTGCATTGGCCATGAGAGGGACGACTTAAGAAAAGATGGGTCCCTGAAAATAACTGTATGCAGTAGATACTTTAGATAGTATACTGTATGTAATACCACACACATATAGTGTATTTAGCATAGCCTGCATGTAGTGATTATATTACAATGTGTGTTCATTATTTCATTTCCCTGCCATTCTCCACTTCTCCTTGTCCAGACACACAGTTAACAAGTAGACAGTCTCCTTCAGCTTCCCCAGTCTAAACATTACTCCACAGGCTGACAGAGATATAGGTGGGTTAGCATTGTGTGTGTGTGTGTGTGTGTGTGTGAGAGTGAGTGACATACAGACAGACCTTCAGACAGATAAAAGTACTTGTCATGAGAGTAGAGCCAGCTAAGTTATTGTGTGTGTGAATGACAGAAAGCAATCAAGAGATGGTCTATTGCAGCAGTCAGCCAGCCCCCAGACGCCTCCTGCAGTATAGTCACAAGATGCTTTTTATGGGTCACAGGGTTTGTTTTGGTATTACTATTGTGGTCAAGTCAAATCAATATTTAAAATTAATCTCTTATCTGTATCTGTTTCTCTGTCCTTTTATGTTATTATCTTGGCCAGTGTTTGCTTCGCAGACTATTCATGCCTGCAGTACAAATATGTAATTGCTATTTGTGTACATGCACACCTAGTAGTGCTCTGCCCCCCGGTGGTCAAAGAAAATACCTGCTACTCCTTTAAATTAACTGTGCCAGCTGCCTGCCTCTGAATGTTTGCCATAGGCAGGCAATTCAAGCATTTGGCCTTCTCCACTCACAACAATGTGCCTGACCTGTCTTTATCCATTCTCTCCTTTTTCTCTCCTACTGCTCTGTTGTCCTTTGTCCCGATGTTTCTCTAACGTTACAGCAACGTGCGGGCAGCAGGTGACATAAGAAGCTCTGTCTCAACATCATTTCTACAGCTGTCTCTCTCTACGAGTGACCTGTCTCAAGCCTGTGGTTGCCCTCCACTCCTATTTCCCTGCTTCATGGATTGAGACAATACACTGTAGGGTGATTCAGTCTACTGAATTCTTCTGTTCTTGGAAGCGGTTCCATTTGATGTTCTATTTATGCAGCGCTGTTAAACGGAAGATGAAAACAGTAGTGAAGGTGGTTGCTATGGTCCATAGTCAGATGTCCCCACTGGCTATTACTGTCCACATGCCATCTCCCTCTCTCTCTCTCTCTCTCTCTCTCTCTCTCTCTCTCTCTCTCTCTCTCTCTCTCTCTCTCTCACACACACACAC
>JAODLL010000006.1:544060-554575 GCA_026546735.1 Forbesichthys agassizii | reverse complement strand
CAGACAACACAGCCCTCAGGTTCATAGGGGCACCCAAACCTCTCCACCACGATAAGGTGATGGTTCCCGGAGAGGGCAGTCCCTGCAGACGTACTTTATTAATCGATTAAATTATTATTTAGTCCAAAATGCATTATTAGATTAATAAAGCAGTCCCTGCAGACATACTTTATTAATCTAATAATGCATTTTGAACTAAATATTTTACTGGATTGGCCATTTGCGAATGTAACAAGATTGTTTTGCACCGTTATCGAATGGTGGATTTTGACAAAAGCTGCGCTAGAGTCATGTGCACAAGCCCGTAAACAGTCCTGACTGTTAATTTGGATCTTAGGTTATTGGTGAAGTATGAGTTTTGTTAAATGTCGTCTTATGTCCGTCCGTGTGCGTAGACCAAAATGTCCATAACTCGGCTAAAATTTTACTAGCTGTGCATGTAACAATTTTTACAGAGTAACGCACAGAAATTTCTAAAAACGATTTTATATATTTGCTATATTTTCCCAGTGTTCATGTTATATCTCTGCAAAATAGCCTATTTGTATTACTCTTTGAAGGAGATAACGTCATTTTTTTATTGAGTTACCCACGAATAAACAATCTGTAGGCTATATTGACAGTGTAATGGTACAGTAGGCTATTTTGCACACGCAAAAATATATTTCCCTATAATATTAATTATATAGCATAGAGACTATTAAACGTATTGCTAGAAGATAGTATCACTGTTTCATAGCCCACATAGGCCTATAATACAGCAGAGCACTGTGCTAATTAATTGTGGGAGATCTACACAGCTTTAACTGTACTAGAGGAAACTGCAGAAGATTACATTTCAGATCAGTCAAGAAAGTAATAGCTATGTAGCAGCGCTGAAAGCAGCAGACAGTTTTCCATGTCTGCTCTTTGCACCAAGCAGCGTGTGGCTGTGGGAGAGTCCTGACTTGCACACACTTAGCCTACAGTAGGCATATACGCCGCACCTGAGAGCGCTGCATCATTCTGCATTAATGCGACCCGATGTGCAAACGCATGTCAACAAAGCAATTAATGTGGCAGTGAAGGTGTGTGGTAAGGAGACAGAACTGTGCAGGAGGTGGAGCGCAGAGTGAGAGGACTATGGAGCGGGCACGTCCAGCTGGGAGGCCTCGGGAAAGACCCAGGACTAGGTGGAGAGATTATATCTCCACACTGGCCTGGGAATGCCTTGGGATCCCCCAGTCAGAGATTTCTAATGCAGCTCGGGATAGGGAGGTTTGGGGTCCCTTGCTGGAGCTTCTTCCCCCGCGACCCGATTCTGGATAAGCGGATGAAGATGGATGGATGGTAAAAAAAAAAAAATCTATCAGTATCACCGACCCATGCTCTACACATTCCCGACCGTACACATTTACAGGCCTGCTGTTGCTAAGGTTGTAATTGATCCAATGTCAGCGACTGGTTAGCTTAAGGGGATACTCCTAGCTAGAGATTGTAAAAGACAAGTGTCCATCAATTTAAATACCGCCTATTTTTTTTAAGGTGGTCTGATTATGATGGCTGATTATCCTCAGTCACTACGCGCAGTACACAATCTAACTCTCTTATAGTCTATCGTTGCCGAAAAGTGCAATTGCCTGACGGGCTAGTGGCTCTAAAATTAGACTCGCCCGAAAAGTAATTCACTCGCCTGAGGCGAGCGGGTTACCTTAATTTCCAGCCTTGAGCATTAACAGATTCGCTATAAGATAAGCAACACAAACTGTCTCCTGTACAGTCAGCAACCTACATTAACTTGTTACCTTGTCCGCCACAAGTTATTACTAGAAAAGACTAGAGGTCTTCATGGGTCCTCCTAGTTTAATTTTTTTTTATCTGGTCCACTTTTTTAGACCCGTGAAGACTACTACCGCAGACCATGCTACTTTGTATCTTGTAGCCTATTCATATGTACCAGAATTCACTTCCGATGTACCTGCCGCCATTTTTGTGTCCAACGCCGACCATTTTAGACAGCAAATACAGTGCATGTAATTGAGACAGAATATATTGGTGGAGACTTGTGATTCATATTACCTCATCCAAATTTATTTTATACCTTAGAATCTGCAAGCATCTGCTCCAAGTTATTAAAATATAAAAATTACTATAAAAATAGTAATGTATACATTTGACATAGTCAAATGCCTTTCCATTCTGTGTGTGTACCAAAATATTACAGAGAGCACAGCAAACTGTTACCTTATCACAAAAGGTAGCCTGTTCTTAGGTAGGCAGTTGCTTGGCAGATATATATACAGCAGGATGGTGTTATTGTTCCTGACTAGGCCATAGGAATCCTGATGACCGCAAGTCCACTTGTTGCTTCTAGTTCCACTGGAGGCACATATCTATTTTGAACAGTGCACAATACAGGCAGCCTACTGTATCATTGACTGTCCTCTTTCTGCAATAAGGCCGGCGTGTTCACTAGCTTAAAGTACTAGTCTTAAATCTTACAACTGTAATCGCAAACGTTATTGGTATTCCAATTGGTATTCCAACATTTACAGTTTGTTAGGTGATAAGAGTATGTTGCTTACAGTGGCTTACACTTAACAGCGGCTTGATAAACTTGGCAATATATTGTATTTTGGCCGCATTGCTCTTTACATTATGCCACTACATTCTGATTGTAGAGCCAAAGCCTTCACATATTGAAATAAACATGTTTGATATTTAATCCTGAAATTAGAATAAGTCTAACCTACAAAGCTATAAAGAAATGAGGAGAGGAAAAAAAAAAAACATAATATACCGTGAAACCGATGTGTATTTAAAAAATAGTGATATCAATTTTTGCTCAAACCGCTCAGCCTTACTTGTGGGTAAAGTAGTTTTGCATCTCAAGACTGATTTCATTTATTATTATTATTATTGTTGTTGTTATTTTTATTTATTTTAATTCTTTTTATTGAATTAATGGTTTTCCTTGTCCAAACATGGATGCATTGTGATTAATAAATCTACAGTGTAATCTCCAGATGACCTGTTCTGCTATTTTGAGAGAAGCGCTATGAGAACATGGCATTTCACAATTAACTCTCTTGGCTATCAAACTTTGATTATGATGGTTATGATAAGGCACTGCAGATACTTTGTCTGAATGGAGAATCAGTTTGCGGCATGATGTTAATTTATCAGAATCATATTTTCTTATAGTTTCCCAAAATTCCTCACAGTCACAATCTCTCATACACTTACTGGAACTAATGCGTTATTTTCTGTAGCAGTCGATTAAACTCTGTTATGAAGCTGATAACTGCTGCACATGTTGTGTATTTATGACTGAATCCATTTCAATCAGGGGTTTTCTCCTATTCAATATTATAAAAACTATGCATTGATTGCGTCAGCTGCAGATAATTTTTTCATGGGATGCCTGGTCTGGACGTTACAAAAAAGCCTTCCCCTCTGTTTAGAAACTATTCACTGTCATTTCCCGCAAGCACTAAATCACAACACTTGTCACTCAAAGTAATCAAAGAAGCCTCTGCAACAGTCAACAAAACTTGAGAAGATGCTTTGAACGGCACCTACTGGGTTTCCACTGAGAGGAAGATGTAGATAAAACTTCAGACTGAATTCTGAGTTTCTGAACAATGTGCCTCCTACAGTATTTACTATATATTTTTACATTGTGCCCTGAAAATGCAGCACATATTCATTCATTCATTCATATTATTCATATGAATAATAGTTTTCTAACATAAGAGTTGATTGTAGTGCTATATATCTGCATGTCATTACACTGTGACGGATGACTACGAGGGCCCATGTCTCTGTGAACCCAACTGGGCTGACAGAGGCTCACACAGGCGCTGCTGCTATTGACATTCCACTTTGTCTGAGGCATGACGAAGCAGGTACTGCGATTTGACCCTTTCAATGAAATTGTCCAGGACCCCATACCAAAGAAATCAGCCAATTGTGAGTGAGAACTCATCTCTCTTTATAGCTCTCTTATTTCCAGATGAGTACCAATAATTTCAAGGGGCAGGCCCTAATGCTTTGCAGCTGTCCATTTCTCATCCAGCTCTGGCAATGTGAATGAATTATTCTCCTCCTGCTAATGAAGCAGGCATTATAGATGTCTTATTGGTATTTTTAATGCTCCATCGGCGAAGCTGACATTTCTCTTCATCCTCCAGGGTTAGAAAGGGGCCATTTGACATTGAAACATTCAATATATGTCTACTGTATATGTTGTAAAGGCTTCAACCTTGTGCCTGTTTCGAATCTAAAAGGACCTATTCCATCTGCTTGTTTAGCCTTCTCCACCGAGTTCATTAACATTAAAGCTAATTAGGTTTATTTTTCCTGGGTATGATTTAGTCTCGTGATTTAGTACTGATCATGTGCGTAAAGCACGCAGCCACTGGACACTAGAGCAGTGGAGACGTGTTCTCTGGAGCGACGAATCACTCTTCTGTCTGGAAATCCAATGGACGAGTGGGTTTGGCTGTTGCCAGGAGAACGGTACTTGCCTGACTGCATTGTGTCAAGTTGAAATGTTTTGTGGAGGGAGGATTATGGTGTGGGGTTCTTTTTCAGGGGTTGGGCTTGACCCCTTAGGAAATGTTAATGCTTCAGCATACCAAGACATTTTTGGACAATTTCATGCTCCCAACTTTGTGGAAACAGTTTGGGGATGGCCCCTTCCTGTTCCAACATGACTGTGCACAAAGCAAGATCCATATGGATGAGCGAGTTTGGTGTGAAGAAACTTGACTGACCTGCACAGGGTCTTGACCTCAAGCTGATAGAACACCTTTGAGGTGAATTGGAGTGGCGACTGCAAGCCATGCCTTCTCGTCCAACATCTGTGCCTGACCTCACACATGCACTTCTAGAAGAATGGTCAAAAGATCCCGCAAACATACTCTTAAACCTTGTGGACAGCCTTCCCAGAAGAGTTAAAGCTGTTATAGCTGCAAAGGGTGGGTCAACTCCATATTAAACCCTACGGATTAAGAATGGGATGTCAATAACCTTAATATGCATGGGCGTCCCAAAACTTTTGGCAATATAGTGTAATTAAAGCAGTGATGGACATTAAGCAGTGCCATATATAGTACTTCTGACAAGTAAACCTGCCATTCACATGTTTAAGTAAAAAAGTTAACTAAGTTTAGTTGTGTATAATACCTACAGTAGTGGTATAACGGTTCACCAAATCTACAATTTGGTTCATACTGGTCTTTTGAAGGGTTAAAACTATTATTATTTGTCTGATCTTTGTGTTCTCTCTATAGACATTAGAGATGTATTGTCTGGTCTATATGACTTTCTGCCACTAGATGTAACACGAAACGCCCCAGTTTTTCAGATTAACAAATGACACATGAACACTATGCTAACTAGTGTCATGTTATACATATCAATTCTGAATTAAACTGTTTCAATACTAATTTTCCGCAGTATCGATATGGATAGTTTTGCGCTTTCTCACGACGCAAGGTCTTCTCTTCTCCCCGACATCCAGTTGAGACACACAGAGCTGCAGTACAGTGTCCAGTGTACAGGTTCAACCCTGCTGATATTCATTCTAAGTTATAACAAGACAACCTATAATGTGATATTGCTTTTATACAACAAGAGTGACAACAGACTACCGGTTGTTTTAGTTGGTCCCGCCAACACAAACTGTTTGTTGTCACGCAACATATAAACATCTACATGTTACCTTTTTAAGCAGCTACCGTACTACTGTATCATGATGTAGCTTAGCCTACATTTAGCTGTAGCCTGTTTCCATTTATTGCGCGGTGATATGATTCTGTTGAAAGTCGCTTTGCTGGAATGCCTGATTCGAATGAGTTAATGTTGCGCCGCCTTGCTTATATTCCATGAATGATACATGCTAAGTGTGCTAGTATGGTAGCATAACATTATCATATAGCTAGTAGTGAGTGGATTCACGTTGATAAAACTATCCATACTACTTATTAGTTTGTGGTTATTAGCTAGCTGGTGGAGGAGACTAATTTCAAAACTCCAATGAAGTATCTTAGACCGTTTGTTGAACCAACTGTATATTTAATTAATCATAATGGTGTGAATATGATCAGGTTAACAAAATGACTATAAGGCTAGTAGCAACAAACATAGAATTAATACCCAAGACACAACATACATCATACAATAATGAGGAAAATATACAGACAGAGAGCACCCAGTAAGTTCGTCCAGGGAAACGCCACCAAATGCCTACCCCACATCAAAAATGGGCGTGTTTTATACAGGAGAGAACTGGGGGCTGGCGCCGTCTTAATTTCTATTGGCTAACTTAACAGTGAGGATGAGGATAAGGGAAGGTCTCATGTTTTGAGGTGAGTGAGGAAGATATAGGTCTGGTTGTCTGTCCCCTGCAGTGTGTCCCACACTGGATCTTGGCCATCTGTCAGACTGACAGACCTGAAAGGTAATATTGTGTTGGGGGCTTGTGTTTTTAATAAGTTACGTTTACAGCATTTACAAGAAAGGCTTTGCAAATGGCTGGATGCAAATGGAGGAAAACACTTTAAATTTATATTGGAGGGCGGGATGGCTTGCTGTAAGATCTAAAGGTTTGTCTGGCCTAAATTAATTATCTGCCTCCCTTCTTCTGATGGATGAGAATACAGTAAGAACAGATGAAAGTATCTCAGGTGATCTAATTGATCTGGGGAACAAATAGTGGACTTTATTTACTGTCCTCCCTATGGAGGCTGTTGTGATATGAAGATAATACATTGCATACATTTTTTGTAGATATAAGGGCTTATCTTTAATAATAACTAATTAATGTAGGTCATAAAGTCAGCCAGTGATTCAAAACCACTACTGGCGTAGAATAGTTATTATTAAAAAAAAAATAGCTACATGTTGCGTTGACCTGTTGTGTTGGGTTTAAGGTAGGCTAACTGCTGTGACATGAACACGACAGTGAAGCCTATAGCATATCTCCATGTGTGTTTGGTGTGTGCACGTACCACTGCACGTTTTGTAATTTCTCAGAAAAAATACACAAACTAAACATGGCTGTTTGTAAATAAAGTGATTATTTCTTCACATTTAAACTGAACATTTTATCACGAAATGGCAAATGTCTCTTTAGATTTTGGTAAACATTGTAGCCATAGCCAATTATTTCTGCTGAAATCTGCCTCTTATGGCTTTTCCTCAGTCATTTTCGCATCTGAGTCGTGGTGATAAGGTGGTGCTTATCATTCTTCCAGATGCCTCGGCAACTGTAATAGAGGTGCTTCTTGCACTTTCTCCCCCAGCAGACTAGTAACAAATGTTTATGGCAAATGTAGAGGAATAAAAAGTAGCTGGCTTACTGTCTCAAACATTTTAAGTAAAGTACAACCTTTTTAAAAGGATTAGGAGTATTTTTTTAAATTTTTGATTGGACTCTTGATGCTGACGAGACCATATGCATATACTGGATTTGTTTGGAATAGTTTAATTGAGGGGGGGGGGGGGAAACAAAACAAATCTGTGCTTCAAATAAAAGCATTTTTAATATTGTGATTTCCATAATTTTAGCTTCTAAGATGTATTAGCTGCATGTCCATATTGCTAAACATGAAACAATCAGTCTGAAGCGCTTGCATTTAATTTATTCTTTGAGCTTTGTAAGTATCAACTGTCTGGGCAGTAGTTGGGTTTGAATGCTTGTCTGGCAGTATGGAACAAAATGAGGCCCTCGAGGAAATCTGGTGTATAATTGCAGCGCTAACGGCATTTGGACTTGTTTTTCTGCCTTTTTGTGCAGGGGCTGAAAAGCGGACCTGTAGGCCATCTCCTCAGAGATTCTCTGTGGCAGCTTGCTTAGTACTGTCTCTGTGGCCCTCCGCCATAGCAACTCACATAATTCCCAGGGGTGGAGGAGGAATCATAAAATTAAATTGCTGCTGAATTACATGTCTCTTTCCACAGAATTGCGATGTAGTTTCCTAACTTCTTCATAGTGTACAGTATGCATTACTTTTTTCTGTGTCTCTGGAATTGGTTAGTCTGAATTTATTGATTTGGAGTAATCACACTAATTTGATCATATTTGTGTGTGGTGGGGGGATTGGTTTAAAAATCTTCAAGCAGGACAAAAACCTCTGGGGAAACGGTGCTAAATAAATGACACAAAATGCTTGTCTCTTGTGGCTGGTGTAAAGTATACCCATGTTGGTAGCAATTAAGAATAATGAATTGCTTGCGGACCTACAAATGGACACGGCGACTGACCTGTACATGAATGTATATGAGTAACCATGAATTACCACACCAACACACATTTTAAAAGATTTGTCAATACAGTGCACATTTTGCACAGTCTTTAAGAAACCCTGGAGCCATCTAATTTTGCTTAAATGTGGGTAGAGCAGTATACAGTTTGAAACTTCCAAACCAATCAAAACACTGTTTGTGGAGTTCAAAATTGGGGGCGGTAAAATAAGATGGAACAGTGGTGCTCATATCAACACAGTACTACTGGCAACTTTGACAGACCGTGTGCTGTAGTCACTTCTGGTTAACCACAAGCCACCAGCTTTCCACATCGTGTGTGGCTTTTGATTTGACATCAAAGACTTCTCAATTGGTAGAAGCACTTATCAGGCTAAGGTGATGTCCTTCCCCTTACTGACTTGCTGTAAGGTGTGTTTTGATGTGATTTATTTTGTTTGTATCTTGGAAGCACAATATCCAACATCTCTGACCGGATGCGCTTAGCTGTCTCGCGAGCTGTGATGAAGCCCAGAGGCGACCCCACTCTTTCTATTGCTGGCCCAACATTGGGGAACAGCTTTTCCATGAATAATGTTTGAAAAGCTTTCATCTTGAGCATATGTTTCAGTTAAAGGACATCAAACAATTCTCCAGTGCTCACAGATGTAATTACCTTTTAATCATAACTTATTTTTGATAATTATATTTTGAGCTTTTTGTGTATACATCAGAAGTATTTGATAAGCATCCAGCTGCAGCCCCTCAGCCACCACCTGTGGCTAAGATTCATACGTCATTTTCTTTTTTATTTAATTTGGGTTATTTTGGCTGGCTAAGTTAACTTTTCTATCATTGAACCATAATCTATTGATGGGAAACTGATGTCTTATTAAGCATTTTCGTCTTCTCTATTGTACCGGGAAAATATCCTTAGCCTCAGCCAGCGCTGCGCAGTGCAGTATCACATCTAGGCAGTGGCGATTATAGAACATGTTTCATGGGGTGGCAGAGGGGTGGAAAGGTTAAATTCAAGAGTGGCATACCTTAAATTTACCAAGCCAGTTAACTGAGAACATATTCTCATTTGCAGCAACAGCCTGGGCGTAGTTGGGGATGAGGAGAGAGGACAATAAAACCAAGTGAAAGCTGGGAATGATTAGGTTGCCATGATGGCTACATTGTTAACATAGGACCCCTTCTTTGATATTACCTTCACAGTTCTTGCATCCATTGAACTGGAGTTTCTGCTTGAATTTCTTGGCAGAATGTCAGAATAGCCTCCCAGAACTGCTGTTTTGATGCAAACAAGCTCCCACCCTCATAGATCGTTTTCTTGAGGACGCTCCAAAGGTACTCTATAAATAGGGTTGAGGTCGGGAGGATGGGGGGCCACACCATAAAATTCTCTCCTTTTATGCCCATAGTAGACAATGACACAGAGTTATTCTTTATAGCATGAGATGGTGTATTGTCATGCATGAAGATGATTTTGGTGGTTGGTTTGATGGTTCTTCTTTTTGTACCATGGAAGTGGTCAGTCGGAAACTTTATATCAGTGGTTCTTAACCTGTGTTCGATCGAACCCCAGGGGTTCGTTGAGTCGCTCTCAGGTGTTCGGCAGGGGTCAAGACACACAGTATAGCCTGTTTCACACTAGCAAACCGTACCATACCTTCTTATTGTTGAGAAAGCTCTTGAGATACTCGAACGTATCTTTGCGAGCAATCCTTTTCGAGGATGGAAAACTAAGAAAAGGAACAGACTTTGTTGCGAAAATGATATGAGAGTGGCACTTGCCAAGGTGAAGCTGCGCATTTCTGAACTTATATCTAAAAGGCTTGTTGCCTTTGTCACATTGATTTGCAGTAAATATTAATTGAGTTATGTTTTTGTGTGAAATTCATGTTTTGTTCTTTGAACAGTGATTTTGTGTGCAACTAATGCATGGTTAATATTGTGCACAAATACAATATTTACCTATGTTTTGAAGAAATCATATTTTATTTTTCCAATTACAAAGGGTTTGGTGAATGCACTGATGAAGCTTGCAGGGTTCAGTACCTCCAATACGGTTAAGAACCACTCCTCTATATACTTTGCCAAGGTAATTTTCACACCTTCAGGGACCCTAAAGGGGCCTACCAGCTCTCTCCCCATGATTCTGGACCAAAACATAACTCCACCACCTCCTTGCTGAAGTCGTGACTAGGGCTGCACGATTATGGCCAAAATGCTAATCCCGATTATTTTGATCAATATTTAGATCCCGATTATTTATCACAA
>JAODLL010000006.1:474676-515636 GCA_026546735.1 Forbesichthys agassizii | reverse complement strand
ATATATATATATATATATATATATATATATATAGAGAGAGAGAGAGAGAGAGAGAGAGAGAGAGAGAGAGAGAGAGACCCTCTGCAGCTAGACCCTTTTGAGAGAGAAAGCAAGAGAGAGAGAGAGAGGGGGGTAGAGATATAAAGTAAGAACAGAGTGGCATTGGATCACTACATTCTGTAGCCTAGGTTGAACCTGCTGAACCTAACCCAATTGAAGGAAGTGCGTAAGCATCATGTAAGATAGGCTCGGGGAACCACGCTTAAGCTTGTCCGTGATTGGATGATCCACAAGGCCCACGCACAACAGCGACACTACATCTTTCTGGGAAAAAAGCAACTGCCTGTATGTAATCAAGGCGAATAAACAAGAAGTTTAAACAACTCATTTATAATTTAGATTTGCATACATTAAACTTCTAATTTTAATCTTTGTATTAATATGCATAGACAACATTGTATAAATATGCATTTTTATGCAAATAATGGGCACATTCTCTGTTTGTATTTAATTCAATTTCCCAGCTGGATCGTCATTTTCATTCATGGCAACTGACTCAGATTAAGTCAAATATTAAGTCACAGCATGGGAGTGTATAAATATTTCTCAATTAAAACTCTGAAGACCAATATACAATACTGTATCAGCATTAAAAATGCATTGGTCTGTGGAGGGATTTAAGGAGGGCGTGTTATTGATACGTAATCAGAAATTCAAGTGTACAACTTTGAACTATGTTATTTCTTGATGTCCATGACATTTTGTTTACCCCATCCCCCCCCTTTCCCCGCACACCACCTCCCCCCTTCTCGTAACCGCGGCGACGCCACCGCTTCTGCTTCTCCTGGGATCACACTTGAGCGTCGCCTCGACGACGCCTCGCCTCCTGTCGCCACGGGCAGCTTACAGTGTGGGGGGAGTTGGCCACGCCCTTTTTCCCAACGCGGCGTCACTCCAAGGACGCAGGGATCGGCCCGGAGCGCGAGCGGTGATTATTTACGACATGTTTTTCTTCATTATTCATCGCCAGGGGCCACCTGGGCGAGCCTGGCGCCAGGCGCTCGGGTGACGAGCTGCAGACATGTCTGCTAGCTTCCTCTCTGGGCCCTGGATGCCCTGGAAGCACCCACACACCCCTCCCCACCCCATCCAACGTGCGCTTCCCCGGGGGGTGTCGCTGTGCCTCATGCCTAATTGGGCTCTGTTTACGTGTCGCTTGATCAGCTGTCCACATCCCCTAATGGAGTGGAGCCGCTGCAGAGGCTGCATGCTCACCGCACCCAAGCCCCGCCCACTTCACCTGTCCAACCTAATTACAGTAACTAGTTTGGACAAAACAGCATAGTAGGCTATAACTGGAAAACACACAGTTAACTGAGTTTCTGTTGGACTCAAAAAATGCTAAACTGTTCTTGGAAGACAGGCGAAAAGGGGCGGCTTGTGATCAGTCAATTGCTGCTGCAAACTAACTTTAATTACACATCAACCAAAGTCACACTAGGGTCAAGTCGACCACACCGGTCGGATGGCAAACAGTCAATGTCCGCCATCTGACATTCACTAGGAGCTGAATCAACATCCTCATCCTCGTTACCCTCTGCATTTACAACCTGTGATTTACTCACCGCCCTGGGTGCCGGCTATAGGGTGCGCTCCCCTCTGTCCTGGTGAGGCGCTCATCCATTATTACACGCTGTAAAGCAGGCCAATTCAAAGCTGCAGCACAATTTATGAGCTGTATTACGTTACGGCGTACATATTTATGAGGCCACGCTTTGCATTTCCTCCCTCCAACATTATTTCTCACCATCTTGGTGTTTACGTTCACACAAACGCTTGACGATAGCCGTCTTCTCACTGCGGCTTACCATGCATCACACAATCAATAGCAGTAAGCCTGGGCCTATAACCACTGTGGTTATAGGCTTGAGTGTCACAGAGGAGACTGGCTCCGGTATTTCACAGGTGAAATTCGCCACTATTACGTGCCACTCCTGTCCTGCTCTCATTTGGTGTCCTTTTCCTTAAAAGGTATTTTGTCTCTGTGCGGACAACGACCAAAATGAAGACAAATTCTTAGCGTTTAGTTATTTACAATTTGTTTAGATGAATCAATGTGTGCCTGGCAGTTTGCTGACATTATACAAGCCACCGTGATTGTTGCAGGAATGACTTGGACATGCCAAGAATTACAATGAGGAGAAAAATAAAATAAGTCAGCATTCAGTGTCCAGTTTGCCCTGTGTTACAATGACACAACCCACACCACCCTTAACTACAACGTAGAATCAAAGAGTTTTCAGTAAATACTGTAATCAAATGCACCAGGCTGCAGTTTGTTATTGCTCTGACGTCCCTGCAACGCATGATTGATAGCAGGTAGGATGGAAATCAAATTATCAACATAAAAGGCATCCTGAAGGGCCTTGATTTATAATTTCTTGTAATTTAAGGCAGAGGTCTTCAACCTTTTTCAAGCCCTATCACATATTGTATAAACTATGTTGTTGCCGGGCCAACAATAATGTGTAGGGCGGCCTATCGAGCCATGTATATAAGTAGGCCACTAATCCATTAAAATACTTATTGATAGTGTATATTTACTGACATTTAGATTTTTGAAAGAAAATAAGTTTGGGATCAAATAATTAGAAGGACTCCTTGCAGTACCTCTGAGGACCACTAGGCTTCTCAGACTCCCTGTTGAAGACCTCTGATTTAAGGCATTTGCTATATATGTCTATGTTAATAGCTCTGTTAAAACCAAGGACAAATGCACAAGCTGCATAGGATCCACTTCTTTTAATAGCATCACCAACACCACTGGAAAGCTACAGCACATTTTATTAAAAGATAACACTAGATTTAAAATGCAAAGATAACATCATCATCATAATCTCAAAGTCATACAATGCCCTTCCATATAAAGCATGTTGTACTGTGTGTTCTAAACTCCTTTATTGAGATCCACTGGTCTATGTGGATGTGAAAAGATAATCCTCAGCGATAGCCGATGTGAAAACGCTTGATAAAATATTTTGCTCCACTGCAGAGACAAAACAAATGGGCTTTGTCCCCAAGTGTGAAAGGAAGATGTAGCAGTTGGTTTTCACAGACCATTAACCAGTGTAGTAGCCACTGGCTACATCTAGCTGACAGACAGTTGCTCTTTTCCTCTTTGTATACAGAATATCTCCGCTTATTCTCTGGCAAGCTTGTGTACGGACAGCCAAGTGTCATGTACATTACAATTTACATTTCATTACTGAGCTAAGCTTTACCAGGGTTGGCGGTCTGTGACGTCTCTTACTCAACTGCCTGCATTCATCTCTGCTGACTGCACAGAAGTAAAGTTTGAGTGTTGTCGTTGATAATAAAACCTAAGTTGCCTCTTGTGGTTCCAGCTATCGCACATAAAATCTGGCCTTCTCAAAAATTGGTTTCCGCTCACAGTGTTGTTGTTGTTTTTTCTCTTTCATTTCTTGTTATTTTTTCTTCTTCATGAAAACCCTGCCAGAGGAATTAGGCTTTTCTGCCGGCCGTTGCTAGACAATTTCCAACCAACAGGCAAATCTCTGAGCAAGCACAAGCAGTTCAAATTTCACATTTGACAATGGTAATCGTGTAAATTCCTGCTTTTCAAAAGGTATGGAAGTCATAGAAAGGTAAAATTAGAAGGTAGCTGGTTATATATCTAAATAAACAATAAACAATTTAGGTTCAAGGCTTATTAACTGATGGAAGCTCCACAAATATTCTCTTTATCTTGTTCCTGTGGGGGGTTGTGTTTAGGTACAGTAAAGAAAACAGTATGCAGTTCATATGTGGCCGGTGAGTGTCTAAATAGAGAGCCTTTAAAATAATCTTCGATAAGAAATCAAATTTGAAGATTTTTATAGTCTTGGGAATCCACAGACAGGTTTGTTGGGTAAAGGGGGAAAGGGGCGGGTGGGGGGGTATCTTCTGGTGTAGCTGCACCAAGTGAAAGACACCCACCAAGTCCACACAACAGCCACTCTTTGAGCCCTGAACTGTGTGGCAGGCTGTAAAATCTCTCCCCACTGTCTGACCCAAGTCATAACCCTCTTATTACTGTAAGTGACAAGATAAAGGCTCATCTCTTCGTCCGCACTCCAACAAGGGAGGGGACAGTGATTAATGAGGCCCGTCCCCCCCCCCCCGTCCCTCCAGACCAAAGTCTTTCTAGGCAAGTCTCGCCACTCGGCAGCCATCTTTGAAACGCCTCCGGGCAGTTGTTTAGGAAAAATTTAAATGAATGGGGAGAGAGACATAACTGCCCTTTCAATAGTCACCAGGACATAAAAATGTCATGTGTACAATCACCAGTCAATTCTGGTAAAAGCAGCTTAAAATGTTTGGTGACTTTGTCCCCAAAATAAGGTTTAAAAAGTTTTCCTTACAGTTTTCCTTAAAAGTTAAACTTCTACTACGCATGTAGTAGAAGTTGGCTTGCATCAGTGCAGCCACACGATTGGTTAAACAGGTTCATGCTTGGCAGTTACGATTGGCTCTTTTCCTCCAACTGCCAAATTTGCCGTTTCAGAATTCTCCCATAGAGCTCCATTCAAAATGATCTGAAGTGCCATGTCTCCCCTATATAGTGTCGCTGACCGTATCCAAGCCAACACATGCTCATGGTGAACGTGTCCTTTCATGCTCTCGTTGTTGCACGTTTGGTCTCCGTTGGCTACGTCGGCCCATGCGTGATGAAGATGATGATGATGATGATGATGATGATGATGATGATGATCTTTGCAATACATTCTCAGCGGGTATTGATTACGGTTCTGCCACACGGCCTGCTCAGTGTCCCTGAATCCCCCGATCCGGCGGCAGCAATCTCCCTGTTCAAATACAGCTGCATCAACGAGCTTTTATCAGGCCGCACCCACGCACCCCCGACCCCCCCAACTGGTTACAAATACATGCACAGCTGCCACACTGTTGCCCAGAAACGGGAGGTCATTTCGGGAATACCCCCCCCCCCCCCCCACCCCCCTCCTTGCCATTACAGAAACAGTTTAGTGTTACAGGAAGCAGTGAGCCCCAGCCTCCAAACCTGATTTTCCCATTGCAGGGAAATCATTCTATACGTCTCTCATTGCATCACACGTAATGCATCCATTTCCTGTTTGTCCTCTCTAATGAGAGTTTGAATGTCATCGGAGAAGGGAGAAGGAACGAAATGCAATTACACAATTGCACCTTGTCTTGAAGGAAGACCGCTGTGTTATTGAGTTTGCTGCATTATTTTTTTTTTTTTTTTTTTTAGCCCAGCCAATAGGCTGCCATTCAATATATAAGTGGTGTGTAATAAGCTAGGTAATTGGAAATCACATTACCCTCTGTTCATTCACTTTGGAAGTAAATATAGCACTGACAACTTTATCAAAATTAGAATCCATTGCTACACGCTAAATTAAAGAATTCAATTTTGTTCTTATAGGTTTTGCCTTAAACATTATTTTACACCTATTCTTCACAAACTGCATACTGTATTAACAGAATATCAATATTCAAAGATATTCTCATAAGCAACACTTAGTGGTACAAATGTGGGGGGGGAAATACAACAGGAAATGGGGTATGAAACTTCAAAAACTTTCATTAAAAGGTGAATTTATTATCAGGACTTATTATCAGTCGTTACCTTTTAATGTCAGTTTTTCCACACTTTTTCTATGTTACACGGTTATTCCTTTCCTTTAAGATGCTATCCTTTACAACTGCTTCTGAACACTGAAAATGCAATTGAGGACTGCAGTTCAAATATATTTATTGTCAAAATAGGGGTCCACTTGTACATTCAAGTCACGCATATTTTTTTAATGTCTCCGCTATTGCACTCAGAGACATAAATCTATAGTGTGAATAGCACAAATAGAGCTAATATTCTATAAATAATTTCATGGGTTTGCCAGGGCTCTACCGTACCTTATTAACCTAAGAGCTATTTTACATTCTGTACAGCTTAAAGCTGCTCTGTAAAAGGGAGATGGCATTTTGGAGATTGATGGGGTTTAAACTGTTCCCTGAGTCTGTCCCTCTACAATGCTAATACAAACAGGATCTCTCCCAAAAAAAAATAAAATGTAATTAGTAGCAATGCAGGTGAGATGAGGTTGGGAGTTTGCTTTACATATTCTGCATTTCCTGCCTTCTATGTATCAAAAAGTAAATGTTTTAGAATGCAATTTCTCCTCTGTATTTATTTATTTATTTAGGTAACTGCAAGGCTCATTAAAGTCCACAGACAATGTGAGATGTGCTCTCTAATGAGCAAGTTAAAAGGGGTCTGGCCATGGAAAGCTGGCCGTGACTGCTAACACTGGATCCAGTCCCACAATGCTTCCACAAAACGAACAACCAGGCCATTCTTATCAGGCAAAGAAGGCTAGGCTCATTTGTTGCCCCAGCAATTCTCATCTTCATTGTCCACTCATTTACTGTAGGCTATTTCCCATGAACATTGTCCCGACGCTATGGGAATGACTGTGGGCCTACGTTGGCCAGAGTAAATATGACACAATGGTTAATGGAAATTCCTGAGCTTCCCTGTTCTGGCTCTTTTGGGATATGTGTCCAAGGAACTGGAAGTCAACAAAAGTCCCAGTAGATTTCTGTGGCACAGGGTGTCTTACAAAGTGACCTGTTTTGGCTTGGTAAAATGCAATGGAGCTGAAAGACACAAAAGCCCTGGACAACAGTGGGCTTTTTGAGCAAGTTAGTTGGCCATAACAGAGTAGGCTTTCTTTGTTCACGAAGAGGGAAACAAAATGGCAGCTCTTCACGCTGACAATATGTCGCACAGCAAAAGCACTGAAAAGCTATTTGGATTGTGTTTTTATTCTCTGCACTGTATGCTAATTGTGAGTGCTTAAAGTGCAGCTCTTACGTGACCTGTGACCTGTCGAGGACATTACTTTTTCACTACTTTTGGAATCTCTACTCCTACACACTGACCATTAAGTTCCCAACATGGTAGCTGAGTTTAGGAGGGTTATGCTGCACAAATATCTACTTGTACATTGTATACGTACTTTACCATATAGATTGTTTATTTTTATACCAGGGTCAACAGGAAACTGCCTTTGGGGTCATGCACACACACACATGGATCATTATGCTACTACCATCATGTATCTAACAGTCGATTTTAGCAGACTGATTTGCTGACAAAGTTTATGCCTAGAAAACACCCTGTTGAATCAGGCAAATCAAATTGCCTGATTTGAAAGTGTGAAGTATTCCTCTCTGCATTGAGGCTTTGTGTATGCATAGTTTACAGTGGGTTGGCTGGCTATTGCCAGAGTCATGTAGAAGAAAGAGTCACATCAACTGTTCAATGGACACTTTTTTCAAAGCAATGCCGGATCTTGGAAACTCAAAACAGTTCCCAGCTTTTAGCCGCAAATACTAAAAAAAACCTATAAATTATATTGTAAATTTAAATCAGTGCATTTATTGACTACTAATTACCAAAAATTGCAGGTATTTATCTGTATTTATCGATTAAAATCAAACCCAAAACTTCCTGGAACTGTTTGCATCTCCATAAACCATCTGACCGTTGAACATGTTGAACTCCTGTTGGCACGACGGGAGTTCGAGTTCTACATGGCTCTGGCTGCATGGCTCTGGCTACAGCCATATAGGATATTCGGTCGGTTTCACAGCACAGAGGTTGATGGAGCTCACCAAGCACAATGGCAAAGCCTCGCCACTCGGCAGCCATCTTTGAAACACCCGGTCAGTTATTTAGGAAGACTGTATGAAATGAATGGGATATAAAACCTGCATGTATACAATTGCCAGTCAAATCTGATAATAACCGTTTAAAACATTTGCAAAGTTTGCCCCCAAAATCAGGTTTAAAAAGCAGTTAAGCAGGTTATACTTAGGGTTATACTTAGGGCATGCATAACAGTTGGCTTGCATCAGTACAGCCACACGATTGGTTAAATAGGTTAATGCTTGGCAGTTACAAAGCAGACGATTGGTTATTTTCCTCCATCTGCCAAATTTGCCGTTTCAGAATTCTCCCATAGAGCTCCATTCAAGTGCCATGTCACTTGATATGTCTCTGACTACAGTGTGTGGCCTGGAGTTCATCAGAAGGATCATCTCACTGGACTTTCCTTGTCCTGGGCATAAACCCCCGCCATCTCATCACCTGATGAACCCATCTGTTTGTGGACTCAGAGGGCATCAGCGTGACGTCTTGCCTTTGTGCGGTCCGTGTAAACCTGCGTTACTCCCCGGGTTCCCGTAGAGCATCAGGGCATCAGTTGACATTCAGCCTCCCGTGTATGTCACAGCAATAGAGGATGTTCGCTGTAAGCCACCTGTACTGTGAGACGCGCAGCGAGGCGAGCTGGCGTCGAATATGATGGAGTGCATCGTTTCGTGTGAGATGATGGCGGCTTCGCGTCGGAAATGAGACTGGTGAAAGTTTTTCAATCTTGAGTTTTCATCCATGCAGGTCACACTCCTCCTGGTGATGGGGAACACTGGGGAACATCGTTCCATGTGCTAGGTCTTCCCCTCATAATAATACGGGCAGCTTTCCTCCGGAAATTAAAAGCTATGCCTGACAATTGGACAGGATGTCACACACAGGATCTTGGGTTATATTGCCGTAGTAATTTGAAAACTGAATGTGCATGTTTTGTTATTATTATAAGATCAGCACAATTTTCTTCCTTTCTATTTAAATGTTTTTCCATTCTGAAATGATAATCAGAAAACAGATTTAAGGACTTTTCAAACAGTTTCCTGGCAAAACCATATTTCTGTTTTTTTTGTTTGTTTTTATTTAGATTAAATTATATATTTATTTTGGGCAATTTCCATTTCATTTAATTCACCCTTAACACTCATGCTCTGAAACTGGTACTGGCACAGTGCTGGCACATAATAGGTTATAGTACATATGCAGAATGCCACTGCCATCTCATTGCAGTCTATGCTAGTCCTAAAACAGGGTTACAAACAGCAACGCTCAACACCTCACAAGTCTATCCACACCTATAGTGGTCCTTGTTATCTCCAATCCTGCTGTCTACTGTCCCAACAGAACAACACTGCTAACTAACACTGTCTAGCTGGAGAAAACAACACTTTTAGGAGCGAACATGAGCGCTCATTTCTGCTAAGTCAGTCAAAGGCGCTCAAAGTACTGGTTGTCTGTCAAGGTGGGGGCTGGTAGGAAGACCCAAATGCACGACAGTAAGTTAGGTAAACGATTTATTAACGTACAAAAACAAACAGTCGGAAAAACGCAAGAACAACCGGCAACGGAACGACAGACAATGAACCGACGAAGACAAGGCAAAACTCAAGAGCTTATAAACGAAAGCACAACACGGGGAAATGGGCTGGGGCAGACAACAACCAAAAGGCAGGGTAGCAGGGGGGCGGACCGTGACAGTAGTCCACCCCTGGCCGGGCTAGCAAGTACCACTTAAGTATAGTCCAGTCGTGTTTGGTTTACTTCTCGTTTAAATTAAACGGTCCAATTTTTCTCTGCTATTCATATACAGTACATATTATATATACAGGAATTATTTCAGAATGGAAAAGATTCACATTTTAGGTGATAATGCACATATTCACTGCACAGAGGAATGAGGCAAGTTACCTGGCAGATTTACATATCAACAAAGTATGTTTTCTCTTCCAACCAGGAGCATTTTATAGCTTCCATTTATATATGCCGGCATAATAGTCCACAGAGCTGAATAATTGTGACATAACGTTGCAGCTGCAGTATCTTATTAAAGCCACGGAACAACACATTATGCAGATGAAATGAGACAGCTGTCAGTCATAGGAGTAACTCTTCACTTAATAATCATGGCATGGTACATGAGCTTCTAAAAATGTAGTTGCTTTAACAGCACGGAAGTCTATTTTTAGACTTTCTTTCTGAAAGGTTCTCAAGGTAAGCAAGACAACAAAATAATATATATTTAAAAACATATGGCTATGGGATTAAATGAGTAGTAGCATCTTGGTATTTAAAATGTGATTGTTGCTTTTAGGCATTCTTAAAAGACAACTCTATAGACTTGTACCTTGCACGTTTGGGGTGACCAGCAACGACATTTTACATGTCATATTATTATCCTAATTTTTACTGTATTTTCTTGCGTTCACTTATATGTAAAAATGTGCACACTAAAGTTGTTTTCTGCTACAAATTCATTATAATTGGGATTACAGGTTTAGTGCAGGGCACAAACACAACAGCCAAGCTATTTCCTCCCAATTAGTCTCAGCCTCTTCCGTCCATTACCAGTACATCACATAAGCAACTCTGTGCTGAGCAACATACAGCTGTAAGCAACAGCAACAATATACCCATGTAAGCTCCACACAGGACTCTCTGACTTTCGGGAAGTGATACTGTCGATTTTCATTGGCTGTTAGCATCGGCACTCTCAAGTATCGTATATACATAATTAACGTCCGATTTTGTCATTGAGTTGGTCGTCATGCATGTCAATCAAAATACCTCTCCTGTCAAGTATAGCCAGCTCTGTGTCCCAGACTTTACGTAGTAAAGGTCGGCTGTGCGAGACAAACCTGTTCTAACTAAGGGATCCTAGCTGGTATCTAGAAACACAAGGGAATGACTCCAGAGACTGAGGTCCCTTGGTAAAGAACCATCCCACACCACCACCCCCTGATGTCACCATCAGCACTCCCCTTCCTCCACGCCCCCAAACCACTGTCTACTATATGATGCTTCTATCCTTCTTTGCCCCCCCACCCTCCCTCCCTCTCATTGAGTTACTGACAGGGCAATTATTTGCAAATAGTTCCCTGGCATTGCATTCAGTGTAAGGCTAAGGCTCTCCATAACAGCCTGCCCATGGATGCACAATGCAAGAGCAGCCACTTCAAAAAAATGGAGGGTTAAGTCCATAAAAACATGTTTATATATATATATAAATATATATATATATATATATATAAACATTGCGTTTTTATTTTTTAGGAAGACCCTACAAAGATTTTTAAATCGGTTCACCAGAAATGTGCTATATAATGCTTACACAGAAACAGACATTCTACACTTGGCTTTAGCCACCCCCATGTACAAAAGGCTCACAATTTGCCCTACTGCAATTGCACACCTAACACAACTTACACAAAGTATTAGTTGTTGGCAAGCAGCTAATAGGTTCAGTTGCCTCAGTGTCATTATGGGAGCCTCTGACCTACAACATGTGACATGTGAACTCGGTCAAGACAAAAAATCCTCTCCAATCAATGCACCATAGGGTGCTTCTGCAGAAGCTCCGCCCCACAAATTGGAAATGCATTTGAAGCATATTGTTGTGTAGCCTTGCGAGACCATCCTGATCTCGCGAGCTTCAGTTTAATTTCGCCGTGAGAATTAGTCTGGAAAGCATTGGAATAATTTTGAATGTGTCCGAGTACCGACTTTCCAACCAGCATCGTGTTTATAGCTACACGGGCCTGGTTTTCCAATCAGCGTGTGTTTACATCTATACGGGCATGGCTTAGGTGTGCCGACCATGGTGCCGACAGCGTAAATGACCAGATGGTTCATCCAATCAACTGCCAAGTATTTCTTTGAAATACCAGCCATACACAAACAGTTTCGATGTACGCCTCCCCAGATGGACTTGTGACAACAAGTCTTCTGGCATATCAGGTTAATTTTCTTGTTATTTTCTCAGCACGAATGGGCAGCAGACTATGAGAAGAAAGTGAAAAGGCGAATCGTTCACTACTTACTAGATATTATAGTTAATTTTAGGAAATAATTATTTCATATTTAAAGCAAATATTACAATGTACAGAAGGACATTTTCAGTGACCATGCTGGAATATGAAATTGAAGTAAGTTTGACTTTATTGTATTTATCTTTTTCTTAATTATTTATTATTTAAACTTGTTTTTCATCTATGAAATATAATACAGGTGATTCCTGCCTGCAGACACAAAGTCAATATTAATTTAATTACGCCTAATGAACGAATGAAATTGCAAATTCAATTTTGTGCATGTTAATTTCTTAAACAATAAATGTTCCTATGTTTCATGTTTTACAAATAAGGCTGTGATTTTCAAGGTGAACCCCCTCCCCCCCCCCCCAGCCCCCCACAACACAAAGAAGCTTGACTCGTGGCCCAGCACGTAAACAGTAGGGACTGATATATTATGAAGCAGCAGAGTCACACTGAATGCTACTTGGCGCCATTTGAAAAACCTTGATCCAGAAAAAGTGAATGCCTACCTCGAGGATACGGGTGGACAATTGGGCCAATTTAGGCTGTAAACAACTCTTTGGACTACCGCACATCCAGCGTTCTTATCTCCCAGCAGACGCACTTGTTTTTGTCCTTCGCACAGAGGATGTGGCAGACTGGCACCTGAGCAGGCCAGCCAATCAGAGCGGAGCATCTTGTCCCTGAGATGAGCTAACTGCCATTGCTAGGCATTACATCATAGTGATGAGTCACCCTGGGATTTGGGGACGATGAAACACATGCCTGAGTATACGACCCTCCCCTCTGGCACCAGAAGGTCCAGAAGCACAAGATAGAATAATCTGTCGAACACACTGGAGAGGTAAAGGGAGAGTCTGTATGCCAAAGCCACTTTTATTAAACTGCCATTTAAACATATAAATAATAGAAAAAAAGACTGTGCTCCTGGTGGAATTATTCTATCATTGAAATATATCATTGTAATATTGTACTCTTTCTTTACAATGTATTTATAAACGCCAATGAGTGAAATTGATGATCTGCTGGTGAACTCAAATAATCTATTACAATGAGGAATATAGGATATAACGACTTTGCATTTGACAGCAATATGATGAGGGGAAAATGACATTTGTCCCACTTATAAAGTAAACGCTCCATAAAGGTGGCAGACCCATGCGTCATAACTAGAAATGACAAATGTGGTATATGCAACTACAACCGCATTTCAAATAAACTGTAAAAGGCACGCTATAATGGCTTTATACTGTAAATTGCTTTATTTTTCTAATAAATATATACGACTAAGGCCATTACTAAGTGGTGTTTATGTCATTATTTGGTGCTTATAGAAGATTTACTGAAGGCGTAACAAAGCAATACTTAACATGAAGTGGGAACAAAACGTTGACAGGATTATGGAGTGCCACAGGAAACAGCTCTTGCTGCGGCCGAAGTTGCGTCTTACATCACGACAAACACAACAAAGAACCTAGCCGTAGGACAGCCACAGTTGGACCGATGACAAAGGGACTGGAAGAGTGGGAGGCAGTGGCTTCTACTGTAGGCTACGTACTGCCCGGGACATTGCTCACATCATCACAGACATCGCCCAAGGCCACCCACACTCCCAGTAAATAATACATTCCTCTCACTCTGATCTTTCAGAGAAAGCTGTCAAGCTTGACGCGAATTGCAATGCAAAATGTAAATTGTGGATTAACGCGGGTTTTAAAAACACCTCCTCTGGCGAAACAAAGCTATTAAAAGTAACGTCATGAGGAAAAGGCGTGTCCGCAAAAGAAATAAAGGGGAAAAAATAAAAGAATGAAGAGTCTCAAGAATAAATAAATCATTCAACAGCAGATAAACACAGGCCATGACAGCTGTGGAGTAGTCACTGCCGTCGGTGATTAACCCTGTCCTAGAGACTCTGATGCCAGCACGTGGCCAGACCTGTCAATCACACCCACAATGACGCTCATTGAACATGCAGGGAGGACTGTGCTCTTAAAGCACAGCCCCGACCGGCGACACCCGCCATGGCAGTTATATTCAGACTTGCCATCAGCCAGTTACACCATCTGAGTCCACATGCTGCCTAATAGACCGCAGCGCAATATTACTGCATTGCACTAATGAAATCCTCGTTTGATCACAATCCAGATGGCGACCCCAAAATCAGCACTTTCTAGAGATTGAGTGTCATTTGTAGGTTGTTTATATATGCATTCATTTATCTATTTATTTATTCAGAAATATATTTAGCATTGGACAACATAATGGGAATGTAGCAAAACAACAATAAACATCATTCAGTCATCATTCATATCACTTGTTTACTTGAGTTGTGGTAGAATTTCAGACCTCGCTATGCATGTTTTGTTTTTCATACCGTTCCCTCGACCGTCTGTCAATTCATACTGTAAATCGTCTTGACTGCTCTGATTCCCCGCGTGCAGTTGTAGAGCTGATAGGACACCTCCTCCAGGCCGTGGTAGCAAATAACAACATGTTTGTAACTACTTTTAAATAAAGATTAAATGAAGGTTGAAGGTTGGTCAGCCATTCTCAAGGACGCTTGATAACTTGATAACTCAAATCAAAACAAAAACACCTCTCCCTTCAATGCCATAGGGTGCTCCTTCAGAAGCTCCACCCCATACATTGACTTATGCATAGGCCTTTTTCACATGTCCGGGGTACGACTTCCACTTCAGCAAGCTGAACGTATCAATGCTTCCAGTCGGATTGTATACGTATTGAAAATTCTGCAAACGAAGAGTAAGACTCATATTTCTAAGATTGCGTACCTTGAAGTACCAATTCTAGCAGAAAACAGACATATTGCTTTCCAGCAGATAAGGACCTCAAGAAGATAATGATAATTGCGATTCGGAGGGATGAGGGGCCAACTTTTAAAGTTTTGCGGTGTAGTACCTGTGTAGTACAAGTCTGTAGCACTCATAGCCCCACCGGAATACATACGTAAGCAGGATGAAACCACACTTCAGAAATTATTCTTCTTCTCATGTGAAAGAGGCAAATTGTGAATTTGGTGAATTTGACAAACATTGTATTAGCTTACATTTAAATACAAATACCTTTAAATACAAATAAATAAATAAATTTTACAAAACCAGATCCAAAAAATTATACTGTCATTTGAAACAGGTGGGCTGGAATAAAACAAAATAAATAATAATTCCTCAGTGAATAAAAAAGACAACAAAAGTGTCTTTGACTTTCACAGAAAATAAATGCCATCTGTTCACGGCTGATGGTCCCGATGGAGAGAACATTAATACAGAGGCTATAAATACTTGACGTAGCCCACGGTGACAAGAAACCAAAGTGGACTATCAATACAACTAGTATCTGTTCCAAATACAATCAGCGTGGAATTGGACATGGCGCCAGTTCTGCTGCAGAATAATGCAGAAGATATGGTTCCTAGGGTAGGGAGGGTTAGGGTAAGGGACAATATGGTTCCTAGGGTAGGGAGGGTTAGGGTTAAGGAATGTAGTGTCTATTGCTGTCGTTCTGGAGAAAGCTTATTTGAACTCGATCAAAACGATAACACATCTCCCTTCAATACACATTGGACATGCACTGCCAAGGCTGGGATATTGTTGTCGTGCGGTGCTGTCTGCAACACTTTGTGTTCCCATTTGCAGAGCTAGGAATGTGTAGAAACAGAGTGTTGTCTTTCAGCGTTCCACACAGAACGGGCTGGGAAACAGTGAGTATTCGCTGAATTTGACAGAAAGTGTATTCGCTTGCATTCGATAACTTCACCGTTCTAACAGATTTCCCAGAACACTAAAAGCAAGCTGCTGATGATCAGTGATGCTTATGTTGGGGAAGTCTGACAGGCACATGCATTTTGCTATTTCGCCTGCTTTGATGGTTCGTCTTTCGCTGGCTGCTTGTCGGTGTGCCTTTTGTTTTCCTGTATTATCTTTTTGAAAACATTGTTTTTAATCCATCGTTTAAAAACAGGGCTCTCTTGCCTCCCTAAAGAGAGCCAAAGAGCCTCGCTGTAGAAGAGGAGCATTGCATGCAGCAGGCAACGGTCATGTTCAAAATTGGAGTAAGAGTCAAAACAATGCTTTGCAGCATCTCTCTTTGACAATGTATTAAAACACTGTGATATATGCAGTAGTTACAATATGTTCACAGCTGTGGAGCCGAGTTTCCTCGGTGAACGCCAGAAACTCGAGTCTCGTTCAGTTTCCACCTTCGCCTTGAGTAAACTCGTTCTTCTTCCATTGTTTGGCTGGAGCCAACTGCTATTGGCACATAGGTGTGACCCTTAGTGCACATCCTGGTCTGAACACCTTTCAGTCGCCCTCTAGTGGTGTACCAATATCTTCTGCTCTAACATTTTGACCTTGTCTCTCTAGTTCCGGTTCCATTTACAACATTTATCAACAAAAAAGTAAAATAAAGAACATAGTTCTTAATTAAAATAAAGAACATAGTTCTTACATAATCTCACACAACTCCCATAGCCTGGTGTTACCAGACCTAAACTTCACTTTGTGCATATGGTCTGGTTATGCTCCACTGGGAAGTGCTAACAGTGGTTTCCTCCTACTGGGCGTAGACATCTGGTAAAGCTAATGGACAGTGTTGAACCAATCAGCATTGCTACAACTGTTTTGATCACCTTATCTAGCTCTACCACCTTTTAGAAACACGCTTGACTTCAACGTCATCTCACTAACCCACCCTGATGTCCGCCAGCAGGGGGGCTGTGAAAATGCTAAAACAAACAAGGTATCCATATTATAATCTCAGCTAAATAAACAAACGGAGTCAGGCTAACCTCCCCCCACCCCCTCCACACACACCCACCCCACCACCACCAGCCTGCATTCAGCCCTTAACAGTCCCTGTTCAGACTGTCGATTGGCCCAGCCAGCGCTGGTGAAACGTCCAGCCACTTCATCCCTTTGAGGTGTAGCAATTTCCCGTGATACTGTGAAGAGGCAATATTGTTTTCGGGGACGTAAACGCAATGTGGCCAAAATAGATTTGGTGTGCGTTGTGAATATCGTCTGGCTGCCCACCCGACACAAACATTGTATCTGTTCTTTGTGAAAACGACATCACTGTGCCTTCACATCTAACAGGCAGAGACGTTCCTGCCTATATATATACTTCAAGAGCAGACAACAAGCTGTAAAACCATACTTGATGCCCCCCGATGCTTTACTAGGCCGTTCTGCACTGAAGAAAACCCATTCAGAGGCCACCATTGGGATTTGATGGGGGTAGGGGGTGCTGCTATTCAGCATAACAAACCAAGGCTCCTTCTCGCTCTCTCTCTTTTTCATATCCAATTCTCTATGGGACGCCCTCTGAGCTAACACAATGCAAATCACTCTGGGTTTCCATTCATGGTTTGATTAATATGCACAGACACTATCCTCACGTAGTGTTCTGTAGCGGGGACACATAGGCAGCCGGGACACAGATCTTGGACCATTAATAAAGTACTCGGGCTGTTAGCTTGCACACCCATGTTTCACTGTGTTCACAACATGCGCGAGCACTATCACACCAGAGGGGGTGCCGTTAATGAACATAATAGTCAACAGCAGCGCAACTTCGATCGTGATATTGCTTTGATTATAGGTCATCATTATTCATTAAGTTATTTGAGTGATTTGCAATACAGATGATGATTTCTGTCATTTATTTGGCCAACAAAATAAGTTAAGTTATTTACCATGACTATACGCCCCAGCCAAGTAACTCTCAGCCTTGATTACAGTCTAGCAAAATACTTGGTATATCATGGCCTACACATTTACAGAATATGCACATTTCCATTCATTGCACAGCCAATCAAAGGTGAGTGTGTTGACTGCATCTAAATTGAAGAACTGAGATTGTTTTATTTTGTTAGTATCACTGAAAGAGAATTGTGTGTTTCAAAAGTGTTTAGATGAATCAAAACATGAATTTCATGCTAATATGAGAGGGTACTGAATGTTGTAGTGAGGATTTAAACAGCAAAATATGTGATTAACTAAAAGTGTGCTTGTCGCTTTGAATACAGCATGCATCTTTAACCAAACAGAGTTCAAGCGGGCCCAGTTTTATTCAGGCAACAGACTAAAACGCCTTATAATTTTCCCTTGTTAGGCCGCCTTAAAGCTTCCCCCAAATCCAAAAATAGGCCATATTATTTTCATAGTGGCTTTGAACTCACCACAGAAGTTGAAACACCACATGTTAGCCATTTTGGAATTGTTTATTTTCTTTCCATCCAAAATGTTGAGTAATGTTAAATCTGTCCCCCTTCCTGACTACAGCTCCATACCCAAAGTCTTAACCTGCAATCGTTTTCTTTTCATTCATGCACTGAACATTCAATAGATATAAGCCATCAGACTTAAACTCATCAGGAACTATTGGTTAGCTATATGATGATGATTTATTGATGCCAGGCAAGAGGCCAAACGTTACAGCTGAAGACAGAGAGCTGCTGAATCATATTTACATCATGTTAATCGCAGAACTGCACAAACATCACACATGTGAACATGCTAACATCAACAGCCACCCGAGATATCTGATATAAACTGTTCCAACACTATATTAGTTCACAAAGCTGATGGATAATGACCGGGTAGTTTTTATTTAATTCCCCCCCCCACCTTGAGCCAAATAAATGTAATGCAACCCCATTGTCTCTGATTTTTCTTTACTGCCTGGACCTGGGTTGGATTAGGTTACTTTTTAAATGTAATTCTCTACAATTACTAGTTACAAGACTAACATTATAATCAGTAATGTAATTTTTGGATTACGTAAACGTAGTAACATAATCTGATTACTTTCCATTTTCCACTTTAAGATTACTTCAAGCCTAAGCATTGTTCTTTGAAATGCCATCTAAAGCAATTTATTGCGTTGGCGCATCAAATCTTTCTATTTTTGTCACTGTTTAGTTGCCCAAGGGATCAGATTAAAGTAAGATTTTATTTCAATTATTCTTTGATTGTTGCTGATTGTTTTCATGCATTTTCTTCTGCAAACTTCCCTTTTAAATGTGAAAGCAGTCCTAGAAGAAATAATACTTTTTTTAAATACCTGTAATCTGATTCCACTATTGTACCTGGTAATTGTAATGGATTACAGTTACTGTTTTTTCCCATGTAATCAGTTACTTCCCAACCCTGTGGCTGACTGGCCTTTAGAGTGACAGTAACCAAAATCACCTCACCAGAGCCACTGTGTCTCTGGCACTCCTCCATACAGAGACAACAGAGCATATAGGCAACGCTGAGCGTAGTTGACTATGGCCATCATTTTGATTCATCCCTTCTCCGCCCATTTGCCCAGGGCAGGGCGAAGGCCTTCTATTTTGGTCACTGGCCTTGAAATTTAATTATCACCGGACTAGGGAACTGGGAATCAATAAATGTAATTTCATTGCTCGGCCTTCCAACTATGTGATACCGTCATTACCTGGCGCTTCCATACAGTGTATGTAGGGGCCTGACCCCCTGCCCCCCACCCCTCAAAATGACCAGCAGCTTTTTGTCCAGCCATCTAATTCTGTCAGTTCACTCCCTCCATCTTGACAACATCGAAGTGAACTCCAGAGCGAGAAGGATTTCAACTGACAAACGGAACATGAAGCTGTTAAAAAAGAAGGTGTTATCTAGACACTCGTATAGTATATAGGGTATAGTAGAGACCGCCCCCTCGATCCGATCTCTACTATAGCCTACAATTGCACAGCTGTCTCAACCGACACCTTTTTTATGGCTGGTGAAATATCGAGGCTACACAGGGACGGTTTTACAAGAGCGCCTTAAAGGTGTAATCAGCAATTTTACGTAAGCATATAAATGTTTTGTAAAATTTGGCATATTTTTCCTCGCGGTCCGCTGTACGCTATAGTGTGCAAACTGAAAATATTATCCAGTGTTACTACACTAATAGGAACAAAAACAAATTGGTGCAGACTGCACCTGTAGTGGCAAAATTTTATCTTAACAATTAAACATATGTATTCTTCATTGTGCTATGAATGTTATACAGTGTGACCCTTTGATCAAAGTGCAAGACAAGTTCAGAGGCCCCTCTGGTTCCTCTTTCTTGACATCTACTGATATATGGAAACATAGAAAACACCTCCTTGCAAGACAGCAGCAAGAAGTTTCCTGTTCTTGCCCCTTGTCACAATTGGGTCACAGCTGTCTGTAATTATAAATATATATATGCCTATCCGTCTAACACCTCCTTGCAAGATAGCAGCAAGGAGGTTCCTGTTTTGCCCCTTTGTCGCAATTGGGTCACAGCTGCCTGTCACCATAACTATAGGACGGACCTGCTTCTCTTGGTACGACCTTGCCAGACTGCTTAGACACTCTTTAAGGGTTGTACCATTCTTGCAAGAATTAAATAAAACCAACAAAGACAAGTTCTGCTGTGAGACAGCAGAACTTGTTTTTTAAGTTTTTAAGTTTTTATTTAGTTTTTATCCAGCATATCTTAATCCGCCTTTCTGGTTATTCAGTAGCTACCCTAATAGAGCAGTAGCCATTAGGGCTGGACGAAATATATATATTTAATATATATATATTGGTATATTTTCAAAAGAGATGTAAAAATAGATAATATCGTTTATATCGATATAGTAATATTAGCACATTAGAGAGCAGATACTGAGTCACATGCTACATTTCATTTTCTGCCAGCTAGTTTTACAAGATATCCTGTAATCCAAAAAAAAGTGTGGGTAAAATTAAGTTAACTGTCATTATAGCTGCAATATTCACAACCTCTCTGCTATGGATTTAACCATGTTGTACATTAACCATCTGTAACTACAATTAAGACAGTTTTCCCTTTTTTTCTCCTTGTGAACATTTAACACCCTTTATAGAAAATACCGATATTTATCGTGTATCGGTATTCTACCCAAATATATTGGGATATGATTTTTGGTCCATATCGCCCAGCCTTGTGTGTCTTCCTATTACAGTCAGGGTTGTCTAGGAACACCGCCTATGAGGAGGTATTGTATTCCAAAAGTGTATTATCTTACAATACAATTGCAGACCCTATACCTTTAAGGGCACCTGCTGTATAGGCTATATGCCTACATCGGGCACAGCACTAGTGTGAGAAGGCCTGCTTGTCACAAGAGGCAGTTAAAGACGCGGGGAGGGAAGATGGATGGGATGGGAGTAGGGACAGTGGTGGGTAGGAGAGGGGTGGGGACATAACAACGGACCCCCTCCCCGGCCTCCCGCCCATAAAAAAATGGAATCTGTGCGATTGGATCCTATAATAACGACTGCTGGATTTCTTTCAGTAAAAAGGTTTCCATAATAAAAAGCCTACTTTTTTTTAAAATTAAATATATAAATAGGCCTGAAGAAAAATTAGCAAAACGACAGTAGGCACATATGCCATATACGATTATTAATAATGGGCAACCCCCTCCTAAAAAAAACACGAGAATGAAAAATGCATGCATATGGATCTTAAATCTGCGTTAGCTCGCATCCCCTTGCCTCCCGAAAAAGATTATTGAAAGCAGATTAGCTTTACTACTACGTTTGATCAAAAGTTGACACATCAGCACAACTGTATTGGGATATGCATATATGCTACCTACAACATTAATTTAGAAGTTTTAGCAAATCAAACATCAAAATAAATTTAAGGACTATTTGAATTGATAAAACTGTCACTATATGCGAGTGAGTTGGCCTGTGTGTGAGAAACTCGTCCATATAGACATGCAAAAACAACCGACACTCCGGCCGCTCCGGACGCTCCGGCCGCTCCTGCCTCGGTGCGTCACTAATATTTGTTATCGCTTACAGCATCCTAAAGATATAAATCAGCGCTGGATTCGTTAAAGATCTGGCACGAAATGGGCTACGCTTTAACCCCACATCTTAATGAGCGTTATCAGACGCCTCTTCACTTTCCTGGCACAGTGGGGCCACTAAGTGAGCCTTCACGGAATCAATAAAGCAACGAGCATCCATCTTTCAAGACGAGAACGCCAAGTGTTGCCGCGCAAAGCTCAAGGTGGATCAGTACCGTGATGTTGTTGTCAAAATGCACAACGTAGCGCACCACGTCACATGTAGCCTATACGGCTGGTGCATTGAGCCCCCATAACGCCATAGTCAAGCGCAATAGCAGAACAACTTGCTTTACCAAACGATCAATAAAAAGCATAAAGTTAGGGAATAGCCTACATATTGGACTACACCAACTTTGTTTAATTGTAGTGTGTCTATATTTTCCAGTTCTATCCACACACGCGGGCGCGGGCGCAAACACACACACACACACACACACACACACACACACACACACACACACACACACAGATACAACTGTCCATTCTCCGAGCATGCCTCTGCTGATCAGCTCGGAGGATGCTTTACAAACGTAAAAACGCTTACAACCACTAACAAGTCATTACAACTGATGCCTTGCGTTGTCCTGGCCACATGCAAGCATCTTCTGTCATCTCAAGACAAAAAAAAAGAACCTCCGTTATCTTACCTGCATAGCCAACGAACAGCAATGCCCAGATGACATCCCTTGTTTGAAGCATGGCAAACTCTCAAAGATATTCTCCTATGCAGAACAGATGGACTTAGCAGGCGGATTTCTGTCTTAGAAAGAGAGATGTGATGCTTTCCCAAATATTCTGGTTACCGGAGGGAATTTGGTCCTCGTCACTACCCGAGTACGCGCACGCCAGTAGCCCAGCAGCACAATGAGTGACAAGAAACTAGAGCTTCTATTGCGACGGGGTGGATGAAACCACGTGACTAGCTAAGGTATACGTGACGTGGTCGGTGGGACATTTCATCCATCTCAACATTGCTTTATTTTATATTTAACCAAACCATACGGGGTTAAATCCGTGGTCACACACACATGTATTTAAATTAATTACGTTAATTACGTTCAGCTACCTCCGCAGGTCACGTGGGTTCATCGTCTGTGTCCCCTTCCCACTGACCCACAAGTAAGCAGCCGTAGCACGCATGGAAGCAGGCATACAATAACGAATTACTCCGCCCGCGAGAGAGCGCTCGTTCATCCAGTACAGTATACTGTGGGACTATCATGCTTTCACATACGCGCAAGCCGGCGCAAACAGAAGCAGAACAAGAGATGCTGCCACAAACTAGTGCGCTGCGTAATAAGTAGCCTAGTGTTGCAAGCGCGGACCTTCTGGGAGGACGAATGTGAGGGTCGGGGCGGGGGGCGTGAACGTGGGGGTGGCGCGCCAGATGGTGTTAGAAACCTTAATTCGGATTACGAAGATTACACACGGTTTTGTGTTACAAACAACGGCAAGGGACACTTACAGAATAGAAGAGCAGAATAATAGCAAGTACAGCTCAGATTAATGGACAATGATCTGATGCCTATGATGCTGCTGGTAGGCTAGGTTATACATACTTCCTAATTTCAGATTAAGCATTTAGGTTATCGGTGAAGCAGGGGGATATGAGGAAACGGTTAAGACATTAGAGTAGATCAGTTTCATCAGCGGGTCATGATGGACGCACACCGCTCCATGCCCTAATTAGTGCGCTTTCACCGAAAAATATGCCGCTCCTCCTCTGCAGTGCGTTACCAAACTCCCCTTGAACGTCAAAGTTTCCTTCCTCAATATGACAAAAATAACCCAAGTAGAGGGAAAAACCCTAGGTGACTAAAGCAGGAAAACTGTAAAACAGGTGCAAAAACGTAGCCTGGTGGAATAGCCTATAAGTGTTTCTGTTTTGATAGTTGGTTCAACTTTGTTCCAATGTTCCAAATAAAATAAAGTAAATTAACACATTTACTTTATTTTATTTTTATTTCATGGTGATACATTTACAAGCAGACTTTTCTTAGTTTTATAGCTACATGAATATATTATTTATCAAATTAGTGTAGGTTTATATAGCTCCTATTGATCTACTGTGCCATTGTGCATTACTGTATGTGCATTACCTATACTTGATAATCATATTCAATCACATTAGGTAGGCCTACCAAAATATGTTGAATGAAACAAGAATGTGTCCAGGAATAATGTTAATGTTAGGTGTTTGTTTTCTTTGCCAGATACAATATGTAGCCTATCAGCAGGATTGTTTGAGAACAGTATAGATTTAGCTCACAAACGACAATTGAATAATATGCGAAACAGATAGATATTGCCCATAATTCACCTCTAATAAGCCAACAGTAACAGCTGACCCGGCAACTGCCACCCTTTATAGAAGCAGATCTGCTAAAGATGTTCACAAAACCGATTCACTGAAATTATTCACAAAAATAATTTGTGACTGGTCCACTATTGAGGATATCTAAACAGAATCCAGCTTTCCCCTTTGGGCCACAGTGTGGTTTGGAAGTGAACACTTACTTTACTCATCTTAAGTGTAATTAAATCCTTGAATCTTAAGTCAGTCAAAGGGTTAAGAGGTTGTAACATAAATTTGCATTGGTTTAGAGTGCACCGTGGGATCAGTAATATGTGGTTACTGTGTCAGATTGGGGCCATGCCACATCTGATAAGGAAGCTCATGGTTTTGCAGTGTATTACTAGTGTGTGGTAATTCTACAATAGGTGCACATACTGTATACATATTAAGTATAGCCTGCATGGATTGGACTAATTCAATAGCTACTTTCTAGAATGGTTTAATTTGAAAACAACGTTTCCTGTAGAAAATATTATAGTTTAAATGTTTAAAGGATGCATACAGTAGATAATGTCTACCACTATATGTTGCACTAAGCTCAATCATCTCAGACTAAAACAAATATTTCATGGGCCAAACACACCCTGCAAACTTCCCTTTTAGATGCGAAAATAGTCCTAGAAGCAACTATGTCAATAAAAAAAAAAAGAATACCTGTAATCTGACTTCACTATTTTATCACATTCACATATTTACAGTGATTACAGTTACTGTTATTTTTGTAATCAGTAACTAATTGCATGTTAATTAGTTACTTCCCAACCCTTTTGGTAGGCCTACTGTACAACAGCAACTTATGTAGCGCCTTTATTGTTCATATTCGCATTTGCAGAATTGCATTTGCAGTTGCATCTCATGGCCAGTTGGGGTCGCCAGTTTGCTATATCTCATGCGGCAGTAAAGGTTAATTGTAAGATACTGCTTTGCCCCAACTACAGGCTACCACTGAAACTAGTGATAACGGTTAAAAATAGAGTATAAGATTAACTAGGAGGAGGTTACGGTAGTGCAGGCCCTGCTTTTCTCCTTAGGTGATCCATTTTGGCAACATTTTGAATATAAATTAAGATGGATTGATAGAGCTGCCAGGCATGCATGCAGGAGGAATAACGGGAGTCATGCCACTGCCAACGATGGAGGGGAACAAATCAAAGTGGCCAACAAAAGATGCCAGTGGTGCTGGGCGAGGAGCCTCATTTGAACAGTACATTAATTAACGTCGGGCTGTTGGTTTGAGCGACTCACCAGTGCACTGTGCTTGCTAAGCAGAAAATTACAGTCACAGACTGACTGACAGATGGGCTCACTGTTAGCGAGGTAGGACTATCAGATCACAATCAGGTTTGTTCACAGGGTTTTTTTGTTTTGTTGGTTCAAGCAACACAAAACATCTCCTTCAAAGCCATAGGGTGCTCCCTCAGAAGCTCCTATCCGCAAATGAAAAAGGAATGGCCAATTCTGGGATAGTGTTGTGCGGTGCGGTCTGCACCACTTTGTTTGTGTTCCCATTAGCAGAGCCAAGGCTGTAGATACACTTTTAGATGTATTTTCTTTTTCCAGCACACACATAGAATGGGATGCCAGTGGATGAGGAGATAATGGCTGAAGTTTTACAAAAGGTTTACTGCAGTTATCTTACAATCACCGACTCCGCCTTTATACAACACGCATAGTCTATTTTTGGACCCCTGGTGACTGTGTGTAGGAATGAAGAATAGATAAACATCAAGTGAGAGTAAGATACAAGCCGTGGAAGAATGTTGCAGGCAGCTCACTGAGACACGGGGAGGGAATGAATGAAGGAGGTTGCTGAGATGCTTGTATACTTGCCTGCAAAACAGTGGCCCAGTGGATAGCACTGTAGCTGGCATTAACAGCCAGAAGGTCCAAGGTTTGAACCCCAGTCATCCCAGCCTTTCTGTCCTTCTGTGTCTGCGTGGGTTTTCTCCAGGTGTTCAAGTTTCACTCACCAGTCAGTGTCATGTGACCAGTGTCACTGGCTCCAATCTGGGCGCTGCACAGTGGCTGCCCACTGCTCCCTTGAGGGACGGGTTAAATGCAGAGGATGAATTTGAACTACATTTATGTGACATTAGAAAGTACCTTTACCTGGTAGAGGGTATAGCCTTGTATAGCCACTATTGCTCTCTGATCAGTGTTACTGTAGCTGAGATTATAGTCTGGACACCCTGTTATCTGTAGCATTCCAAGGGAACGCTGGTTTAATGCTAAACAAACGATCCTCAAGGAAATGTGTCCAGACCATATTTACCAAGTGATTTTTGGGTCTGTTTATGGACATTAAAAGATGACACTTTGTAAAGTAGAAGTTTTTGGTCTGGTTAAACCAATCTAATGGTACTATAGGCAGCTGAACTTGTCAAAGGGCTGTCATTGCAGCTGAGCGCGAGTTGGATATACTTACTCGCCGCCCGGCTACCCACTCATCATAACAACCATCCTCCAATATCCCCCGTCTCCTGTTAGTTCTGGATGACTGAGCGGCTGACTGATCTGTCCTGACGGTGTCTTTCGCCAAGCAGGCATGTTGGGGGCAAAATGCAGGCAAGACGACGTGAGACAAGGGGCGCATTTATTATTTACAGGACCGGGTTTGGAAGGTTTTTATTCTTATTTTCCTGATTTCTATCTGAGTGGATAGGTCTATTTTTCTGTTAATACGCCCACAGGAGTGCAGGAGCAATATACATAGTTACAAAACAGCTCTTATTTTCTTTTTCTTTCTCTCTCTCAGCATCAATACATTGTCCGTAGACAGATATTCAGCCAAATGTAAGGTCATTAAAATAAGAGAATAGGCCATAATGACAGTTGGTCTGCACTGCTGTGGATAGCAAGTCACAATTAGAAATATTTATAGCAACCATTAAAATTGTATATGATTCATCTTCATATAATATAATGACGATGAATCATATAAAATCCCCTTCCTTCAACTTCTCAATTCCCTTCCTTCAACTGCTCAACATTCTCACAGTTTCACTATTACAGTATGTTAGCAAATGGCAAGGTGCAAATCTCTATCTCTAGACTATCCTGAGGGGATGAGTAGGTTATGGGGGTGTTGTTAATCTCCATGTGAAATGTTGTCTCCTTTGAGACTGTAATGTGATTATGTGCTATATAAATAAACTAGACTTGACATGACTTAACTTGACCTTGTGAGATCAGTGTAGTAAAGGCACGAGGCTAGCAAAGCCCTGTCTTCTTACAGTAGTGCAAAACAAGGGCCTGTTCTGGTGATGCTGGTCAGAATTGTCCAGAATTGTAAGTAGCATTACAAAAAACATTTACTGTACCTTTTACACTCAGAGCACACGAGACAGGGCAGAAAGGCTTCAAGGAGTTTAGTTTACACATCAACATCAAAGTGACTAGTAATGCATTGGAAAATAAAAACTGCCGTTATTATTATTATTATTATTATGTGTTTTTCAAATACTCAGGCTTAAAAGAAAGAGTCCTGAATACTGTCAGACCAGTTTGGTTGAGTTAACTTTATTGTCAAACTCAGGGCCCATTAAGTCAAGTCAAGTACATTTTTTTTTATATAGCCCTTAATCACGTTGCAGTCTCAAAGGGCTTTACAACATACATGTCACAGGGAAACAAATAGCACCCCCTTAACCTGCTCCTCCCCCCGGGCAAGGAAAGACTTCCATTAAGACACATGGTGGGGAAAAAAATTGAAGAATCCTTGAGAAGGGACCACAGTGGGAGGAATCCACTCCTCCATGATGGTTAAGATGCAATAGGTGATGGTAGGCAAACAAAATGTAGCAATAATACTATGTATAATAAGTTACACATTGTGCCAGATTGACACTGACAGACCAGGTCCAAGGAAATGTTCAATAGCACTAGACACAACCAGGACCGCTCAACAACTATAGCGCCTGTCTGAATTGGAGACTTCTGCGGCAATAGCCACCGCCATCCATACATAGTCCGGGACCATGTCAGCATCTCCTCCACCGTGCAGAAGATGACCAACACACATCCATTGGCTCTGCACACAGTTCTCTTTTCAGCTCAGGGAACATCGCCATCCACACGCTGTCCTTGACCAAGGCAGCAACTTCCCCCGATGACCCTGGAGCCGCACCATCCACACAGCCTCCAGGATCGTCACGATCCTCTTCACGAGCATCTTCCATCCACCACACTCTGAGAACGAGGAAGATACACAGGAGCCAGAAACACACAAAGACGACACAGAAGCCTAATGTATAACCATTTAGGTCCCTAAGCAGAGGGAGACATTCACTGTTGTTAACTAAATGCCTCAATGTACAAGTAGGTTTTTAGTTTGATTTTAAAGGTCGAAACAGTACTAGCACCCCTAACATCAGCTGGTAGGGAATTACACAAAAGTATGAGAATGCTCTAAATCCTGCTAATTTCTATGTAACTTTAGGGATGGATAGCAAGCCAGCATTTTGTAAACGTAGGGCTCGAGATTAAACAATGGTTTCACTAGGTCAGATAAATAGGAAGGTTCCAGTCCATGTAATGCTTTGTAGGATCTATAGATCAATAGAATCTTAAAATCACATCTCAGATAACCTAGCAGCCAATTAAATTCAGCAAGGATTAGAGTAATGTGATCAAATTTTCTAGTTCTAGAATGAATGAATGAATGAATTAGAATCTCTGCATCTATCAAAGATAAAATCGTCCGATTCTTTGTAATGTTGCGAAGATGGAAATGAGACAACACATATGACAAAAATATCAAGCAAGCACTTTTTATGAATCAAACATGGTCAAACGTTATTAACCAAGTACTTTTTTACACTGTGTTGTAGTGCCTCTGGCCAACAGACATTATCCCTGTACCATCAAGATAACCATAACGATGTTGTCTCCGGTCACCATGCATGATCGGCAGCTGATTCGATTACATGAGTTAAATTAAGTGACATCTGTTTCAGCTGCAGACTAATAAACGCCGGCTCCAGCTAGCGATGTCCACAGTGTTTAGGTGAAAGTCTGTAAGTAAGATGGCAAAATGCGAGGAGATATTTGGTGACTGTGACAAAATGTGTATTAGCTGGCAATTAGCTTACAATAGCTAATTATAAACGTATACACATACACAAACGCATGCATACATATTTAACTCCGCTTCAGGTGCTCCTTTGAGTCATTTGACAGCTTTCTCTCACACACACACAAACACATACACCTCTATGCAAGACAAATGGGCAAAAGACAACCCCCCACCTCCCTTCAGATTTACACCTGGACACTAATAGTCATAGGTGAATTGGATGTCAATGGATAGATCTCTTCTAGACAGCACTGAATTCAAGGCAAGTTTGTGATTTTGGAATGGAATGGATGGGCCTTTTTTGAAGTGCTTCTGTGTTTTTGGTCACTGTCAAGCTGCACAAGACAACTTGTGTTAAGCTTCAGAAAATTGACAGATTTTCTTTTTTTTATTTAATTTTTTTAGTGGGTACAGTTTGGAACTCAGTGTTCCAGGGAGATTGAAAGTGATGTTTTCTGAGAGCAGTTTTGCCCGTTTATCATCCCATGTACCCTACATTATGTTGGCCAGTGTCATAGATGCCTGGGAACGTTCGCTGTTAGGCTAAAAGCAACTGTCACCACCCATTTGAGCTGTTTACAGCATGCTTTTACAGTGATCTTTGCAGATGTATCAAATTTCTCCCTTTGTGCATTTCCTGTTTGACCGAGGCTTTCTAAAATGCTCTTTTTAGTGCATGAGTCTTCCTAACCTACCCCTGAAGGTTATTCCATTAAAACACCTTTAGTCCTGAACTTGGAATGCCTAGAGTGCTCTACAAAGGCTGGGCAATCGTATGATTCATTTTTGAATCAATTCAATGAACAGCGCAGACATTTGATTTGCCTATTGCTGTACAGCAGCAACCCCCTAGTTATTACGGCGCTAAATTGTACTGTATTTAGCTTTAAAACACACACATAATTCACAAAATATAATGGCAAATTACTTCACAATTCATGATTTAGATTCATTGTTTTGTTTTTTAATTCTATTCAGACTCTTTGATGACTCATTCATTGTGTATCAAGCAGCAGACTGCTTTGGTGTTACATTGGCTTTAGCTGCTTAAACCAACCAGCACAGGTAATTTTAAAATGTAATATGTTATCTTAACGTGATATGTGTGCTTAAGGATCACAGCAGGTGGTATGAATCATTAACTTTTGATTTAACCTCTTGCCAATAGTTCATTGTATGTACACGCTGCTGTAGCAAAATCATCTAATTTAATTTACAGTATTGGCATAATGCTGTATAGAACAGTTAAATATATATGCCAGATATCTGCACTAACATATCGCTACACTGCCATGTATCTACACTGCCATATATCTGCACTAACATATATCTACACTGTCATATCTCTACACCGTCATATCTCTGCACTGCCATATATCTGCACTAACATATCTCTATAATGCCATATATCTACACTGCCATATCTCTACACTCTCATATCTCTACACTGTCATATATCTACACTGGCATATATCTATGCTGTCATATCTCTACACTAACATATCTCTAGGCTGCCATATCTCTACACTGTCATATCTCTACACTAACATATCTCTACACTAACATATCTCTATGCTGCATATCTCTATGCTGCCATATCTCTATGCTGCCATATCTCTATGCTGCATATCTCTACACTAACATAGCTCTATGCTGCCATAGCTCTATACTGCCATATCTCTATGCTGCCATATCTCTGTGCTGCATATCTATATGCTGCCATATCTCTATACTGCCATATCTCTATGCTGCCATATCTCTGTGCTCTATATCTCTATGCTGCCATATCTCTATGCTGCCATATCTCTATGCTGCATAGCTCTATGCTGCCATATCTCTATGCTGCATATCGCTATGCTGCCATATCTCTATGCTGCATAGCTCTAGGCTGCCATATCTCTATGCTGCATAGCTCTATGCTGCCATATCTCTGTGCTGCATATCTCTATGCTGCCATATCTCTATGCTGCATAGCTCTATGCTGCCATATCTCTATGCTGCATAGCTCTATGCTGCATATCTCTATGCTGCACTGCTCTGTATTCTAGTGCTGCAGCACCCGTCTGCCAGCCCTCCCCACACTGTAGTTTGCTCTGGAGGAATTCTTTACTCTTAATGCCAAATCTGGCTCTTCTCACATGGGACCATGTAGGAACCAAGTTAGGTTCAGGCCTAAGTTGCTTTATTTGTGAATGTAGACAAACAACAGGATCATTTAAAGTCTAACTACAACTGTGCCACAATACAACTAGTGACCTACAGAATAAGGCAATATAGCTATTTTAAGTAACTAATATATAGCTGTATACATAAATATAATAGTTGCTATACATTGCTATATTGTTCTAGGTAATACATTATGGTGAGCATGGGTAATGTACGGTATATACATGGATTTGCACGCTGCTACATATCACATTTCTTAGTGCACTTACTCCCTCAAGTGGACAGATCTTGTGCTGCAATAGCAACTGAATAGCTTCTGATAATTGTTCCTGTGGGCACGTATGACGTCACATGAGGGATATAAATAGCGATTATATGAGGAAGAATGGAGACACTGGATGAAACTTCACACAATGGCAATTGTGTGTGTGTGTGTGTGTGTGTGTGTGTGTGTGTGTGTGTGTGTGCGCGCGAGCAAAGGTGTGCCCATATGGGTGCATGCACCTCATTTCAGTGCTTAGCACTAAGACTATCAAGGGACTGTACATTCAATATTGAAATTATCTTTTTTTTTGTAAATTAACTATATCATTGTTGAGTGATTCAAACTTTATAAACAACGATATAAAAAACATACAATTGCATGAATATTCTTCTGATGATATATAAGCTATCTTCTTACATAATATATATAATATTTATTGACATATAGTATGACATAAGCTATTATCTGAATCCCACTCTCTTTACTTTAGGACAGATATACAGTAGTTCTCTGTACAGTTTCCATAATCTTGTATTTATGTCATTATGTATATTTCTGATATACTTATTAAATAACTTAAACGTGAAAACTCTAACAATAATCAATTTTATTTAAAGAAAATGCACATTGCCTTAAAAGTTTATTATTGCACATATCTTAATATCTGACAATGGTTAATCTTGAACCCCAATTTGGGGGTTTAATAACATTTTCAATTTGTTATTTTGCTGATCCAAGCTCTGCACTTTTATAATGTATTTAATTAAAATCCAAACATTATGCGTATTCTGTAATACATACCTTCAATACACAGACCCCACATGAAGATGCATTCTGTTGAAGTGGGTGAGGAAGTGTGTCACAAGCCCATCTTGAAAGATTAAGACATGGATGGACAAGGATGCTCCAATATCAATTATATATGCTTTCGTTATATACAAGTATTACATGTAGCACACATGTCGCACAATTAAAATATGGGTTAAATATGATAAAAAAATGTCGGTTCACATTTTGGTTCCATTAAAATACACATACATACATGTACTGCATATTTCAGTGTTACCAGAAATTGTGTACACATAAAAAACGGGTACACAATACAATTGTGTATTACTGCAACTAGTAGAGAATAGCACAACAGTTGAGAAAGACTCTTAAGTTATGTAGAGGTAGGTAGGTGTGTTGAGTATAGTTAACAGTGACAAGCCTATACATTTCCCAAAATGTAATCTTTTAATTTTGAGCTTCTAACATCTACAATTCACTCCACAAAAAAAATGTTTTAACTTGTTTCTTTACAACAAATTGCAATTGTGAAATACATTACACTATAATTACTTGTTAGGTTTTGATAAATATCAGTATGGTTAGCATAATTTTTGGCAAAAATAAACATGCATTTAAACAGTGTAAAATTTCAACAGGTATAAATGGGTGAGTTATAATCTATGAAATATAACCCTCATGAGTGAAAGCAAGTCATTTAGAGGCAGATGCAACATACAATGGATTAACATAAAACATAACATAAAATGGATTATGGCTTGTATTGGTCCTTTAAAAGAAGTATAAAGGACTGGGTGAGCTATAATGTATCATATATAACCCTCATGAAATGAGCAAAAGGGCATTTTATGGGTTGAATTCATGCTTTTTAAGAGATTTAAACAGGTTTGAAAATTGGATATGCTATATAGAGCACAGAGCAGGTCAAATAATGCAGTCAGAATAATAATTGCAAAATATATATTTTATTTATGTTGTATAAAACCCATTAGTAAATATTTGCATCTGTGTGAGGGGTCTGTGTACATGAGGTGTCTGTGTGAGGGGTCTGTGTACGTTTCAATATATTCCCCCTGTCCCACCCCACAAGGGTCATTGTATGCCGAGGACTACACAAGGGTTAAATTGGTTTTAAATAATTCATGATTGATTATAATTACTTACAATATTATGACATTTTTAATGATTTTAGTATGTTGTGGTCTCTGTTAATTCAAATTGACTGACAACATGTTTTTATCACTGCCTATGCAATTTTGGCAGACATTTTTGTTGTGATGCTCCACAAGATGGCACTGTAGGATTACCAATATTGGTCAATAGGTCCTTTAATTTTATTTAAAGTTCCTATAGTAAACCATTCCTGAGAAAGCTTGTTTATATGAACTCCAACAAAACAAAAGCACCTCTCCCTTCAATGCCATAGCGTGCTCCTCAGAAGCAGACAAGCACATTGTGAAGGCTAGGATATTGTTGTGAGGGTCTGCACCACTTTCTTTGTGTACCTATTTACGGAGCCAGGGCTGTACAGTGCGAGTACCGGATCACACAGAGAAATCGTTTACTATAACTGTAAGCAGATTCATTGAGTGAATAACTTAATAATTTTGTTTGCTTCCTGCTACAGTAGCTACATATCACACAGGCGACAATCATATTTAAACAATTAATTTAAAATTATATTCTGTATTAACCAAATGCAGCAGCAGTAATTATACTTTCCCATAGGTGTCAGTGTTGCATAGGTTTTGGAATTAGTGTTGCATTAATTAGAAGCTGTGTTCATTCTAAGAGCTTTGTTTAGAAGCCAGGGGGTGATTTATTAAAAGAAAAATTTAATTACACACACACATACACGCACACGCGCACACACACACATACAAAGCATTTATTCTATAATCATAATGTGAATAATATGCAATAATTTGAATGAAACTATCATGCAAAATCCACAGGTTGTGATTTTCCTGATAGTATTATTTGTGAAGCAATCATTACTATTGAAATTGCACCCAATGTGTCTCTGTTATGGTGCTCTTGTCTGATAACAGGAATGAACGACGCACATCTTTGTTGTCATATTTAAGCGTCATCGATTAGCTCAGCAAGTCAGGTTTCTAATTATATTGATTTAGTTATTTAATGACAGGCTATGTGTCTACTTGCAGGCGTGTTACTGAGCCATAGCGAGACAACTACTGTATCATGGCAAAAGTACTGCGAAAAGAATCCTAGTCTTCTTATGTCGCAACTCGATGGTATTCTAGTTTAAAGAAGTGTTTTTTATTTTTAATTGATCTGTTTACACGAACAACATTTCAGCGGTGGGGTTGAGGGTGGCGTAGCTCTCCTGTTAACAGCGCTATTGACTTTACTTGGTCGGGTGCTCTTTTTCTTCATATTTTCAGCTTGTGTGATAGGTGGCAGGTAAATAAATCAACACAGATGTGACTGGTGGTGCTAACAACCTTGCAGCCGTCCTACACCATTTGGCTCAGCTACCCTAAAGGGACCTACGTTGAATATTAAAAGGTGAGGTGTTTAATAATAGGTGTTGCGATGCGAGTCACTGATGAAATCTCAGCCTCATGGTGCCAAAAATATTAAACAAAGAGCAGCAGCAATAAAAGCAGCATTAGGACAACGTGAGTACAAAAACAAGCCAAATACGGTGAGTTTGCTATTGTTTATTTGATATGCTAAGTGCTGGCAGGCATAATGCACTTGTACAGTGGAGGTATGACTGACCTTTAGCTTGGGGCTTGCTGATATGCGCCACTCATTGGCGTAATAGTTACATACTTACTATAAGCGGTGGTTAGTCACTAGCAGTGTTGGGCAAGTTACTCAAGATTTGTAATAAGTTACTAGTTAATTGATACTCCTTCAAAAAGTAATGACATTACTTTACTAATTACTTGGCATTAAAAGTAATTAGTTACATTACTATATTACCTTCACAATCACTACCCTGCTTCGCCCCTTCTGAAAAAATACTACCTGTGTAGCCAGCTGATTTTAGAATTGAATCATCTTTATTTGAATAGTAATGAACCTTATGAGTCAACAATCAGCCAAAGTGAAAACATTGCAGCCTCTCAAACCAGGTGATTGGAGAGGTTGGTTCAATTAGCCTACCCTGTTTGCTAGGACCAGAAATCTCATTTTTGTAATGCAGTAATGCAGCATTACTTCAGTAATAATCAGTAATTGTAATATTGTTACTGTTTTGGATATAGTAATTAGTTACAATACTAGTTACTAAAAAAAGTATTATTACAGTAAATAGTTACTAGTAACTAGTTCCTGCCCAACACTGGTCACTAGAGAGTACAGAACAGTAAAGGCCCAAATCCTATCCATACACTGGTCATGAATTGAACTCACCTCTTACTACATCAAAACAGCTCATCTAGATCAAAGGAGAACATTTGTTATACTTGCGCTGGCTTGCGCTGATTGACCACTTCTTTACGATATAGGTTCTAAGCTGGAAACTCAGTAGAGAGTACCTTCCATTGTTTCTCAAAACATACTTCAACATGTCTACAAAGCTTACTGAAAGCAGATTTAATAATTATTCTATGCAGGGAGGCAAAATATTGAGGCAAAGAAGTTAAAAAAAAGTTTAATTTCTCTTTAAATGCTAAAGCTGCAATCTGGCACCTTCCAGATTCTGTTTCATGGTACACGCCACTGTCAGTTGGTATTTTGGCTATGATTCCAGTGCTAATATTATAAAGTGGATGACGGGGAAGAGGGGGGAGATATAAATGTCAGTCAAAAGTACATTATTTTAAGTGCATTATAAAAGACCACTACAGTATGTGCCAATGTATGGGTTATTTAGTTTGATGGCATTTAAATGTTTATTTTATTGTTTGCATCATCTTTTGTCCATTATTAGTCAAATAGCAGCCTACATTTATTCCCAATTGTTTTTTAAGGTATGAAGGGTGATAGTTTATCCATTGTGCAACTACTGTAGAACTATTCAGTGAGTTAGTCAGTCGCAATTTATTTTCTAGGCACACATCTGAATTCAAAATGATCTAATAAAAGATCTGATAAAGAATTATGCAAATACCAATTAGCTTTGCAGAAACACTAGAAAGGGGTGACACCTGGCACAAACGTGGGACTCGTGTTTGATGAGATACTTGCGAAGTTCTAGGACAAATGTAATTATCAATGAGCTAAAGTATATGATCACGGACATTAACTGCAGCATACACTGTATATCACAGCCCAACCCTCAGTTTATACCATTCATTCCTGGCAAGCACTTTATATCTATATACTTTATGAATGTCACGTGAAACTGCTCTTTGGCATTTTGAAATGTAATGTTCTCTTATTTTGAAATCTGAAATTATTTTTAACTGCACTTGCCATCACAACAGCAGTCATCAAAAGCTGAGTACCAGTGTAGTCTACCAGAGAAGTGTGACAATTGTTAATGTGCACTTTCAATCAAGAAGAGAGTGAGTTCATTGATTCAAACCATTAAATAAAACACACTCCTACAAGCACCAGCCAAAATTAACCAATTCTTATACTTATAATTACTTTGTGTACTTCCATCTCTGTGATTGAATGGAAATACAGTTAGAGCCTTAATTAGTACTTTACTTTGCCATCTAATGAACTTCATTTCAGTTTTAGTTCATGTTTTTAATTTGTGTGAGTGAGTGTGCGTATCACTTTTCACTTAACAACTTACACATACGTTTAAAACAACCACAGAATATTTTTACTTTAGTTTAGTGGAATTTACTGTACACATTTATGTGCAAGTGTGAATTCATCTTAGATTTATTGTAATGTTATTAACAGAGATATAATCTCCCAAATTCATGGTAAGCGATAAGTTTCAACAGGCTATCAACAGGCATTTATAATTTGATTTAATTTGTTACACTATATTCAATAGTTTGGATTCTCAAGAAATGGCATAGCATACAGCAGTGCAAAAGTAAAATTCTGGACAAAGCTCTGGACAAGGCTAATGTCTGTTTAAGTTATAATATTTAAGAGAAATAACTTACAGTAGCCAGCTGTGTCAAGAACATCGCAGGGATTCATCTCAGCAAAGTTCTTTCTTCGTTCATCTTTTAAAGGTCACTACAACTGTACATGAATTGCACAGTCCACAGTTAAAGAGTAACTGCATGCTTAAATCTTTTTTTTATTTTTTATCTGTAAAAACACAAATGTTGACATAATTCCCACTTATATAAAGAATGAGCATTTTATGGGTTGCAAATGGCTCAACTCTGCTCGTCTCTGTATAAAATCACCCTTGCTGATTTACAAGAGTACTACAGGTTCTCCGTGTTCTGTCTGTCATGACATTTGATGAATGTTAATGTTCCCCCCTCCCTTCACTCAACACCTAGACACTTTTTTTTTTTAAATGATCAATTCTGCAGTGGATGGAGTCAGGCTAAGAGCTGGGGTGAAGATACACGTTAAAGGTGGTGTCAGAGATTTTAAGGCATTTATAAAATGTTACCAAATTCAAATATCTGCTGTTCTTTCAAATATAATCTGATGTTTCTACACAGTCCAGGCTCTGTTAATAAGAACACAAATAAAGAGGTGCAGACCGCACTCCACACTATCCCATCCTTGGCAATGCATTTACAACGTGTGGGACAGCGCTTCTGAGGGAGCACCCTATGGCATTTGAAAAAATAATCTGATACTTCTACACATCTCTGGCTCCCTAAATAACATAGTGACAAACACCGCTCGTATCGACAAAACCGTAGCTCTACGCTTTGCTTCACAATGCATTTCGACGTGTGATGCGCCGCTGCGGACCACGGAGCAATGCTGTTTTGATCTGAGATAGAAGATAGCAAGAATGACTGGCCCTGCCTTTAAGTCAGTTGCCAGGGCAGTACAACGCTGGCGCTAAAAGCCCCCAAGATAAGACGTCCCACAGATCCGTGACCTCAGAGTTCTGTTGCTGCTACCTGGTGCGACATGGACGCTGGTCACCGACAGATTGGCCACGTCTGCTCTGACTGATTCCAGTTCCCGCTGTACTGTACATGCAAGGATGCGACATCCATCAACCTGCGTGACAACACGACAGCTGGGTGACAGAGGTGTGCTGATGGGTGCTGGAGCATCTCCAGGTGCATTTGATCACAGCAACCACGTACAGTACTTCAGCAGGGCAAGGCTACGCCACCCAGTGATTGTAGAAGAACACAGGTCAGGCGTAGGCAGGCTACCACACGGCTCTCTGTTTCTAATAGGAACCTGTGCTACCTGTTGTCTATTAGACATGGATTTCTCTAATCTCTTTCTCTGTGAGAATAATTAAATCCCTGCAACATAATAGCAGATACAGTATATTCAAGTAAGGTTCCCATTTCTTAAAGAAGTTTTGCATGTTATATACTTTTAAGATAGCATACCTTTCTTTATCTCTAAGCTGTGCTAGTTCTGTTAAATGTTGACATCTTGAATACAGAGAAACATTTTTCTCTACCCATGTCTTCCACCGGCATGTGTTTAGGCCACTTCATCATTCTCTCTCCTCTCGCAACTCACACCAGCACGTGAAACACGGAGATCGCAGATCGCAGCTGAGGAATGCCTCGTCGTCAATAACGTTAATCCCAAACAGCTGACTCCAATTCCTGTTGTCCAACGCCATAGCCGCCTTGAATACAGAGACACTTTATCCACGATGCTTTCTGTCTTCAGTTCAGCAAGCTGCCGATACAACGCGGCATCCACGGTGTCCACCGCCAGCACCGTATGAGCACATAATCCCACCTGCTGTGTTTTCATTCCTCATCACGCATGTTTCTAATCGGTTTACACAATTGTTGTTTTAGGTGAGAAATGGGACTTAATTGTGAATATGTTTGGGCTTTATAATACCATTTTTACATCAAACTGAGGGTATCAAACTGAGTAGGGTTCAAAAAGATGATCCACCTGGCCTTGGCATTAAAATGGTACTATATGACTTTCTGCCACTAGGTGTCAGTGTCACATTAAGCACACCAGCATCTCAATCCACAACTAATGCTCACACACACATGCACTAACATGCACATACGGCTCTCCCAGCTATATACACAAAGAATAGAGGATCTTGGATAACAGCACACATAGGGAGTGTGAAGTCATTCTCTGCTTAAGATGCAATTTCTCCACCATATCTTTACACATAAAATAGTTGTTTGAATATATAATATTATTATAATAATGCTAAAGCTATCCTATAGAGAACCTTTAAAAGTCCTGACTGGCACACAGACAACACACTTTTATTTCCTTTATATTTTAAGTCACACTTACTGCTTTCAAATCAAGAGGGTAGTAAAGTAAAATAAGTATTATTTTTATTTTGTTGTTAATTACATTTACATTACATTTGTCATGTAAATACAATGATTAGAAAAACACATTCTCTCAAAACATTGTTAATAAGTTGCTGTTATTGTAGCTGTTTACAAGACCCACATTTCAAACTCTCTATAATATTTTTGTGTGATTTGGGGTATTTACTATTCCACCAAACTAAAATTCGTATCAGTAAACCTTTTTATGAACTAGTTGGGCTTTAAGTCATGACTCCTGGGTTGCCTGCTGTGTCAAACATTGCACATCGTCTGTTTGGCCAGATAGATATAAATGCAGTCCATTAGACGGGCCACCAGCGGGAGAAAACATCATTGTTATCCCTGTTAAAATTGCCTCTATGTTTATACCCTGTATGAAAATCACCTCACAAGAGTCACAATAACTTTTTATGCACCGATGAATAGCAGCTAACTTTCTAACACTGACCACCATCTCAGCCTCAAGGCAACATAGAAGCTCAGGGGGTCTGAGACACATGTTAAATAGTAACCAGGATGGCTATAGCGCTAACATCTAGCTAACCAAGCAGCCTATAAGTGTCCGCACACACACCATCACAGCCCGACCAAGGGTGGGTAATCAAAATGACTTATTGCGCTACAACATTGGACGAGAGGAAGGCAGCGGAGCATACCGTCGGTTGCCTTTGTTTGCGTTCCTATGGCTTCTCTCACAACGGATGTTTGTTTTTTCCCCCAAATGAGTGAGATTTTATGAAGCTATACTGTATTCCTTAGCGGCAGCTCAAAACAAACGGTGCAGAGGTGCAGCCTTTTGTGATTCATAATGCATCTGGGCAATCCATTTCTTCTCTCATACTGCATAATTTATATGCTACAGTAGCTCAATCAAAAGTATTGTATTGATGTATTTCTTATTGGCCTCTAATATTCACCTTGAGGTAGGGTTCTTGAGCTGATAGTGCAAGCTACTGTAGGCCTACCATACTGTATAGCCTACAAATCGTGAAGTTGAATTTACAATAAAATAGTAAAATAATGAATTGCACTGGGCAAGACCATCCATCCATCTTCTTCTTCCGCTTATCCGGAGTCGGGTCGCGGGGGCAGCAGCTCCAGTAGGGGGACCCCAACTTCCCTTTCCCGAGCAACATCATCAAGCTCTGACTGGGGGATCCCGAGTCGTTCCCAGCAGGCCAGTGTTTAGATATAATCTCTCCACCTAGTCCTGGGTCTTCCCCGAGGCCTCCTCCCAGCTGGACGTGCCTGGAACACCTCCCAA
>JAODLL010000006.1:461706-474576 GCA_026546735.1 Forbesichthys agassizii | reverse complement strand
CCCCCCCCCCCCCCCCCCCCCCGTTTTCCTTTTCCTCATCTAGAATTTGTTTTTGTAGGTCTAGTAGTTCGGTCATTTGATAGGTAGTAGGTCCACTGTAAACCATTCAGCTGTAAACTACCAGGCCACAATCAGTGTTGGGACTGGAGCTTTATGAAGAATGCCCCTAATGGAAAAAAAGAAATGTATGGCAGAAAACTGCAGGTGAATGTTATGAGGAAACACAGCCCTTTGCAAAGTAAGGAAACGTCTTCTTTGTTGGCAGTAGTTTAAGTTTGCTTTGCTCATATCAAAGCAAGACATTGTTTTTTGCATAATTAATTCAACACAGAATAAGTGACCATCATATTTATTGTTCAAATTGTTTGGTTAATACAGTTTAAAGAGGGCGTCAGTGAATTGATGTTTATAAGCATTCCACCATCTTTCTGTCATGCACACCACACTGGATGACAGCACAAAAAAGTTTAATATAAACATCAAATATGTAGAACAGAGATTATATAGTATATACATATCTTGACTGTTTTATGGATAGCAACAAAAAAATTAATGTTTCCTACAGTCTTCTTATCTTGGTATTTCTTTCTTTAAATTTACAAAAAGTGCAAATCTGAAGGGATCAGCATCAGCCATCAGAAAGCCATGGCAACAACGCAGCCAGACTGACAGTGCATCCACTACTGCCGTGACCTTGAACTGCAGAGCAAAGGTTCCTACTAGAGAGGAACAGGAAACGTAATTATGGCATCACTGTTGTTTCTGTATGGTGTTTCAGCAATGGATCTCTCTTCTATTGTATTGTTAAAGGTTGTTTCATATATCATGGCAATGCTGGACTGGTCTGTACAGGGTGTGTCAAAGAACAGCATTCACAGGAAGTAGTCTGGGGTGCGACGGGTTACGTGGGGTTCTCCTCGGCGAGGCGCTGGGTCAAACTGCAAGCTAGGAAGGGGACGAGTGGGCAGAGATTAATCAAAAGACACCAATACGACTATAATAGAGGCTGCAGATATTCTGTTGAAGCCCTTCCAGTCATTCTGAGTCAATCTGGCTGATTAGAACTTTTATCATGACTGTCAAGATGACATGGTACAGTACAGTGCATAATAGTATTTAGGCAGGAATCAGGAATTGGACTTCTTTCTCAAAGATGCTAGCTGCCTTGCTCTACATAGGTCTGTTAAATGTCAAGGCTATACAGATTAACTAAAAACAGTGACTGCAACAATGTAATATAATGTCAGGACACATTAGGGACACATTTGGGGTGAGCTAATCTGTCTATTGACAGACTCCACTGGTTTACATTATAATCTGTGGAGTCTCAACAGCCGTGATTACCGGAACTCCCAACTGGCAGTTAGAAGATTCACCTTAATTTTATTTCCACTGCCGTGTTCTGTCACTTACAATGAGTATTTGAGGGTGTCATCTAGTTCCATAATAGCTGCCTGGTTGCCACAGCGATAGCAGTAGTTTGGAGCACTGAATATTGTTACCACGTTCCTCTCGTGGCACCAGTTATAACCCTGTAGAGAAACAAATGCATTATTCACCAGAGTTAAACTGAAATATCTCTCTCTGTATGGAAGATGGACAGCCATACAAAAGGCTATCCCCTCTCTCACACACACACACAATACAATCCAGCCTCACCTCCATGACCAGCTGGTGGGCGCGGGACACCAGTGTGAGGCGATTGGCGTGGTTGAACGTCTCTGAGATGTCCTGGCCGAAAGTGTATCCCGCTCCGCGTGGAGAGATTCCCCAGCCACCGCGATCGTCTGGGTCTGACCACAGCAGGTCACACATGGGCCCCTGTTTGGACAGGGAGAATGAGAAGTCTGCTGACTGTCACCGTTCAAAGCTGTTTAAAGGACACTCCTCAATTTCTGCTGAAATGTACCCATGGGGGTGAAACCGTGGTTACGATGGGATTGATATATGAGAGGAAATTCCCATCCCTCACTCGAGTGCTTGCTTTCCTCTCTGTTCCACATTGTTCTCTACCGCTTAAAGCCACCCATACATTCATGGACAGCTGTTCTATAAATGCAACTAGTGCAACTGAAGCAGACATTTTGGCTCTTCTGAGGAGACTACCTAGTCAAGCATGGGTCATTTGAACCATTCAGACCCCAGTGATGTTATGCTTGCTGTAGTTGCATGTCTTTTTAGAGCTTTATGCACTTAGCATCATCCATTACCTCATGTGGCACCTCCTGTAAACGGTCCAGTGCTCTAATGTGGTCCAGCGTGTCTATGGACGGCGACAGTCCTCCGTGAAGACAGAATATCTGGCATGGGAAAACACAAAGGCCGTGGCATTAGCCCACTTCTGTAGCTAGATTCTGTAGCATCTTTCTTGTTAGCCTACCTAGCATTGCGACCCACAGCCTGTTGCTTTCTCCCCTCTGTCCATCACCAGGTAAAATAAGCCCTGTGTGATCCATCTCACCTGGGAGTCTACCAAGGCAGTGAGGGGAAGGTAGTCGAACAGGTCTGTGAAGTACTTCCACACATTGGCGTTGCCGTATTTCCGCAGGCACTCGTCGTAGAAGCCGTACACTTGTGTGATCTGTCTGCTCTCGTGGTTCCCTCTCAGGATCGTGATGCGCTCTCTGTAACGCACCTATGAGTGGGACAGAGGTCGACAAAAACATTTTAGGTGGTGCAATGGCGACCCCTACAGTTGCTAGACTGGAAGACATACATCTCAAGGTTTGAGGTGCAACTAGCCTGCTCTTTCAGCAGACTAGTTGTGTAAAATGCATTAGGTGTAGCTTTTTACATAACCACTGCCACTGTGTTATTGTGTTGTTTAGCAGACATATTTATCCAAAGTGAGTACTATTACATTAAAATTGTACAGAGATACACAGTATACTGTACTATAGCTACATAATAGTCTGTTGAATAGGGCGTCGGAAGACGCATATCAATTCAAAATTAATATGGGGCGGCAAATTGTTATTTTCAATTATATTCAAAAATTTAACAGATTGATAATGCAATTTGTCATTCCAGTAATGAGTTATGTTATAATATATATCTATCTGTTATTAACATAATCTGTATACATTTCCATACTGCCCATAAATACTTGAGTATTCTGTCGTGACGTGTGCGCTCACCTTAAGCGCTACTAGTAACGTGACAGTTTCTACAGAGTAGTAGCCCCGGTCCACGTAGTCCCCCATGAACAGGTAGTTTGTGTCTGGGGATTTGCCTCCGATCTTGAAAAGCTCCATGAGGTCGTGGAACTGGCCATGCACGTCCCCGCACACCGTCACCGGACATCTCACCTCCTGGACGTTGGACTCCTTAGTTAGGATCTCTTTTGCCTGCAACACACAAATACAAGTCGCCTAATACACTACAACACATGCATCTTCCATCATAACATCCATCCCTCTCATATCAAACCGTAATATAAGAAGGCTTTAAAGCTACAATTAGGTGGGTCACATTTGAACCACTCTAATATCCCATGAATATGTCTGTGTGATTACTGGTGTGACACCCAGGTTTAAATGCATTTTAGAGTGCTGTCATCCTAATGTTGAGTGACAGATGTTGGCCCACGTAGGACTGTGTCTGGCGATTTGACCATATGACTGACATGGACTTTGTTTGGATCAGATATGACTGGAGCTCAAACTGAGCTACTGAGACAAGTTACATGTGTCATATTTCACATTCTACAAATGTGAAAGTGGAATCCAACAGGGGGCTTCAAAAGGTTTGTGAATGGATGTGAACAGACGTACACTATATGGTTTTAAAATAAATGTACATATTTTAAATTATTACTACATATATAATATTTATTTCAATAGCATGAACGTGTTTTTTTATTAAAATTATATTAATTTAATATTTTTAGTATAAAAAGCGTCTCTTGTTTTATAAAATTATAACGCACAACACACCATTAGGTGAGCAATATAAACTGCAAACCTAGCTTGCGTAAAAGAAAATTAAAAATAATTTAACAACAACTACATCATGCACATATATACGGTATAAAAATGTTTAAGGGGGTAAATGAGCCAAAGCACTGGCAGAGACAGTACAAAAGTTCTGATTATCTAATAGAGCAGGAAAAGTAATATATATCCATAGAAATCAAATCAAAACAGACAGGCGCCACCAACAAATGCTTTACAGTCGGAGAAAGAGAATAGACATGGCAGTGCTGAAGTCTGTTAGAGTCGCCAGGCAAAATAGGACAAAACAAGACAGCAGTTACTAGAATGGTGCCCAATAGGACAGGACAGAAATGGACCTATTCTGCATGTACACACGGCACACATGCCCTACCATCATGCAACAGCAGGCATTTCAATTGCTGGGCTGTCTTACAGACCAAGCAGGGCTTTGAGTTCTGAAGCGATTGAGTCACTTAGCCAGCAAGCATATTCTAGATGCCTGTGTTCAAATGGAACAGATTCTAGTGTATCTAAGTGGACATAAATGCAGGGAAAATGCAAATGATCTTTGCAGATAAGCACAAAGTAAACTGCCTGAGATCAAAGACATATAGCCTACTAACATAAGTGAAATACATATTTTCTTCTACTGTTTCAGAATATAAAAGCATTATCATTACAGTCAAAAATATTATTAGAGGAGTTATCGTATGAGGACTAATATGCAGAAACACAATTTACTCAAAACAAGGCTTGTTTGTTAGGCTACATGTAAACCCTTAAGTCATCATGACTTGCTCATGGTGTAGACCTCATAGCTTATAAATAACATAAATATACAGTAAGGCTCAGTTTCCCAGACATGGATTAAAGGATGAATAAGCAATGCTGGAGAAATACTGTCAAAATCACAACCACTTTCTATGTTTTCCCATTTCCTACAAAGCCAGGGCTGTGTATGCACTTTGTTTCAGCGCACACAGAACAGACAGCTAGACCGTGAGCTAGGCTAGCCTGACCTGCTTAGCCTAACCTACCCCTTGTGTAAAACATTGCTTTTAATGGTTAACAGGTTTGCAGGCTGCTGCTCCAAGCACAAATCCCTGTGTGGATGACTGGAAGAGAAAGACGGACGTGACACCCAAGGTTACGCAAGTGTCCCACCTGATGTGGCGACCGTGCATGCAGCTAACTCGGCTAAACCAGGGCTCAGAGGCAATCACACATGCACAGTCAACACAGCTCGGCGGGTGAGGTCAGGTGAGGTCAACACGTTTCCCAGGCACCGCTCCGGTCATAGGTGCTCCTCTGGGAGACAGTTTGGAGCAAGCTTGACTGTTTGGTACAACCACAAAACAATGACATCTCCACTGTATTCTTTATAAGAGTTAAAATGTCAGCATCATCATTGATTTTATATTTGTTTTTTTCTTCAATCAACACATTCACCAGTCAATTACTAGAATCAATTAAATCATTATATGAAATATAAGCAAGTCAAATAATAAGCTTTAGGCTGGAGCCTAAGTTTCCTATTTCCTATCCTTAATACTTATCAAAACATTACACTTGCTCTACCCAATAATAGCTAGCCTGGCTCCGCCACCTGTTCTGACACATTTTCGCAGGGAGATTATAGTCTGGAAACCCTGTTAGCGATCACACAGCCACCTGGATGGCGGACCAATCAGCATCCGTGGGGGTGGGTTAGTGTGATGACATTCAGGTCAAAACAAAAAACTGATCATTTGGTCAAAACAAGCCAGTAGACTAATATAGACAGTAGTACAGGTGCTGTATTGTCACCTGAGCTAGGATTTTAAGGGGACAGACTCCTTTTAAAGACAGGAAAGAGTTCTACTGTACTTACAAACTTTCGAGGATAATTGATGGGGAAACTAAAAGAAGGAATAACATGCAGTCTGCAGAAAACAAGTCAACAGAGAAGAGAATATTGTAGTCATTAGAAATTGTTAATCAAACATAATACAAACAACACCTTTCCCTTCATTCCCATAGGGTGCTTCCTAAGAAGCTCTGCCCTGCCCCCACATTGGACACCACTGCCAAGGATTTAGGATGGTATTGTGTGGTGCGGTCTGCACCACTCTTTTAATGTTATAATTTACAGTGCCAGGGTTGTATAATATTTTCAGCACACACACAGAATGGACAGCTAAGAGATATTCCTTGAATTCAACCAAAAGTGTATTTGCTTATCATCGCTGACTTCACCTTTAAAACGAAACTTGATTAGGCTATCAGCAGGGGTAGTGAGGCAAACATTTCCAATTTAGTCTATTCATACTGCAGACGATAGACATGAATAGGCCACGCCCCGATGCAGGCCAAAACAGAGACTCTGAGTCTATCTGATCCCTGTTCTCCTGACTCACACGCTCAAATTCCTTTTGTCTGCATTTGTGATGCAACTCTGAATCAATGGCATCCTCTGCTATTTTTAATCAGGAAGGCTGATTGGCTAGTTGTTGCGAGGGGCATTCTGCTGAATACATTAGCCAAACACATAGGGAATTATAGAGGAGAGGACTAGAGGCAGACAGATGGGGTGAATATTTTTCTTTAAAACATTTATTGAATTTCTTCTGCACACGCACACACACACGACAAGAAGAGTGATGATATCTGGTATGCATGTCTTCTCAGTGGCTACTTTGAAAGAAAAAAAAATCTTGGTTTGTGTTGTGAGTGACTAACACACTAACAGTCTGGTCAAACAATGAAACACAAAACCTAGTCTGGTCAAACAATGTCTGACCAGACTGGGTTTCTTGTCTGAAGTGTGGGACTGAAAGTAATCTAAACTCAGACATGGGCCCTAGCACAGCCATAATACTTAACTAGTGTATACTGCCCTGGAGAAGATGTATGGGCAGTTTTTGCATTTAGTACCAGTTCTGGAAAATGCTAAATTCTGTAAGAGAAGTAGCAGTGGTGGGTATGCCATATGTTACACAATATGTGTAGTGTGTGTGTGTGTGTGTGTGTTTATACACTGTAATGGGGTCAGTGGGTGAACCCACAGTAAAATATAACTTATGTGGGTAATGTATTTGAATGATTTACACTAGATTAATAATAAATAAACATACGGTTAGATTAACAAGCCCTTTAAGAGCAGCATGGTCTTTACCATTCAGCAAACACTGGTCTACATGCTGTATGTTAGGAGCTTCCTCTTATGTTTGTGGCAGTCTGATGAGAGCTGAGAGGAAAAGAGGCTACACTGTAAAATACATAGTTGATGAAGTCACATTTACATGTCAAGTGATTAGGTCAGAGAGGAATAAAAAACCTGCATCGTATATCAGTCATTCTTGCTAACTTTGAAATCTGTAAAATGGTATTCGGGAAAGCCCTACACGGTACAGTAGCTGCCCGTTCTTTATACAAGATGAAAAAAGTATCTGGTGTGTCTACATAGCATGCTGACAACACCACACAATGGCTGTTTCTCAAGTCCAAGAACGCTAGGTACATACTTGTGTTCTTGAGGGGTACGTTCTTGCCAAGTCTCCTTCTGAGAATGGACTAGCAAGAACGCGAGGACACATCTAAATTGAAATGCATATTCTTGGCTATCGTTCTAGGCTGTTCCGCAACACCTAGGGATGACAACACTGGTGGCGGTATTATCTTGAACGCTTGATACGCGGGGTATCATGGCTCTGTTAGCGGGTCTGTTAGCGGGACTCACATCAGCAAAATCATTGTAGCAAATGTTAAACTAGACTCCATCTTGATAAATCGACCACAGATTTGAAGTTTAAACATATATATTCTCGCTTCAAAAAGTCTTAAAAACATAATTTAGTGACACAATAACAGTAGTAACAGTAATAACAGTAGGGAAAAGTATAGCTAGTATTGTTGTCGTTTTCTCGTCTGCCATTGCCGCTTGGTGATACAAAATGCATTCTGGGATATTCCGCGGACAAGTTCACACACAAGTCACCACTAGATGCATCCATGGTAAAAAACATGCATCAAGAACACTTCCTGGTATTTTATTAGTTCTTAGCTAGATGTGAACTTGTGAATTGGAAGAGTACTTAGCTGTGAATGATGGCGTTTCACAAGTCCACAAGAACAGAAAAGAATGCATATTAAGAAACAGACAATATCCTAGCCTTGACAATGTGTGGGTGGAGTTTAAATTGTAGCACCTTATTGCATTAAAGGGAGAGGTGTTTTTGTTTTGTAGTTAAAATATCAACAAGCTTTCTCCAGAATGACTGACTCCACCTTTAATAAAGTATGAGGCATTCCCACTATACACAATCTAATGATACAATATTACATTCTAGAATAGATTAAAGTCTTCAATTATCTTTAATTACAAAATAGTGCATTTAGATTACCATAGTCCACTTATTGCCGTTTGTGAATATGCTGAATGCCTTGTAGTCATGTTAAAAGGTACAACTGTTTAAACCCCTTTGATTTAAATAAGTAAGATTTCATGCCATTGTCTACTACCCTTGTGATAGGATTTACAACCCAGAACTGGTTGAAGGGTCAAAGGTGAATGATTGTGAGTAAACTCTCTTTAATCAACAGGGATGTAATGGCTCACATGACTCAATACTTATGATCAACTGTAGTACGTTTGATAGTGTGACAGTTACTTGTTAACTTAATCCTATATGCAGGGCTTTAACATCACTGCTGATGGAGATGCTACAGGTCAAACTGGACACTTTGCACAAGTATACAGTAGATCTAAAGCAGCAAACAGTATGTGCCTAGAATTTCTGATACAATGTTACAACTGTCGCACTGCCTCTGGACGAAACAATAACCACACAGTTGAAAGACGAAATCACATACATTTCGAGTTTCTTGAAAGCTACATTCAATAGGCTAGTTACATGATAATATTGTTTTGGCAAGGATGAACAGTGCAAAGAAATGTACACTAGACGCCATTTTAAGAATGTCTTTAAGGAGGATAGGAGGGAGACACTGACAGTAACTTTATGTAGGTTATTTCAAAGATCTCACCTTTTCGCAAAGTATTTTCACTTGGTTCTCTGTCAGCTGTTTACACTCGTTGAGTTGCTCGATCCACACATCGATTTCTTTCGTAAACGCCTTTTCGTCCATTTCTTTTTGTTTTTAATCTATCGATTAGCCGTGAGTGTGAAACAGATTTCCCAAATATTATTCTAGTGTGTGCAAAACGCCCAGCGACTGTTCTAGTGGGTTATATCTGTGTTAAAATACGCATTATGCCCCTAGCTGCCAGATATGATTTGTCTGTATTAACTGCGGAGGGAGGGGAGCTCACTGAATGCGAAGACGTCACACACTTGTGTCCCACCCTAGCAGTGGCGCGCCTGCTGACAGTGACAAGTGTTAAGTGTCGTGCAGAAATGATGTTCCTCCGCCGGAAATATCATGGCAGACTTAGTCAGCTATGTATGTTGAAAGGGTATTGTTGGCAAATGAACTATTTCAATCAATGTCAATCAGTCGAGTGGCTAATCACCATACATACTGATAAGTAGTATTATAAGCCAATTATGGTTTACACCATACAACAGAAAATTAGAGAACACTGAACGCCACCTTTAAATAGTAGGCATATAAAGCTGATTCGTATTTGTGGTATTTTGTGTGACAGTAGCCTATATGTGTTATTGGGAAGGGGGGCGTCAAATTTAAATAATATTAACGTTAAAGGTTAGTTTGAACTCTAACATTGTTTAGAGGTCACGAGATCAATCAAAACATGACTTGATCAGTAATGATGCACTCACTTGTCCTTTACTGACCTTGTTTTAGATTTTTTTAACTGTTTTTATTGCATATGTAATGTGTCAAGTGATGAGAGGTTGTACATGTGTGGATAAATAATGCAAGCTGCAAATTAATTGCCCATTTTTGGGATCAATAAAGTTTTCTTCTTCTTCTTCACTAATTATTAAAATAATGTATTTTTCAATTATCCATTATGTGCATCACTGTTTCACATCACTCACTTTGAACATGTAGCTCGTGCAGGCCGTTTGATTGTGTGTTGTGTTATTTAGTCCAGTTAGTTGGCTAGGCAGTTCTCCAGTCTGGCATACAGACGGCTCATGTTCTACTGTTCTACTGTCTGTGTCAGCTTCAGATGTTTTTATGAAGGTGGTGTTAGTGGTTTGCAACTGCCAAACTATTTTTATAGTATTTAGAATATATACGTCCAGAATGATATATAAAACAAAGAACATAGGATATAATACAAATATAGACAACCACCACTACAAATCTATTTGATGAAACATGAAAGGATATTAAGAGAACAGCTGATTGCTTTATGCACTTTTCTTCTGCAAACTTCCCTTTGAACCTAGTGCTAAAAGTAGGCTAATCATCTAATAAAAAATAAAAAAATACCTGTAAACTGATTCCATCATATTAGCTAATTGTTATGGATTACATTTAGGCCTACTGTGTTTTTTGTTTGTAATTAGTTTACAGATTACATGTAATCAGTTACTTCCCAACCCTGACTAACACAACCTAACACTCTTAACATGTCAGTCAATCCTCAAAACAATTGCTAAGCAACAAAGTGCTTCTACAAGCTGATCTAACAGAGCAGGAGCCCATTAGGAGGGTTTGTGTTTTTTAAATAAGGGATGAAGACAGAAGATAAAGGATAGGTGTATGTGAGGCTTTACAAACAGAAAGGTATGGGCTAAGGGGACAGGATGGTGTAGTGGTCTGGGTGCTGGGCTACCAGCCAGAAGGTTGTGGGTTTGAACCCCAGTTGTTGACCTACCTGCAAGCATCCTTGAGCAAGATGCTTAACCCCTTACTGCTCCTGGTGGTTGGTCGCACCTTGCATGGCAGCAATCACCATTGGTGTATAAATGTGTGTGTGACTGGGTGAATGTCAGGCAAAATACTGTAAAGCGCTATATAAATGAGCCCATTTACCATGTATCTTGCATGTCTCCAGAACCTGTGGAGAGCTCTCACATCTTGTTTTGCGATGAAGAGGGTGCATATTGGTTCTCATAAAGCCTTTTAGAGCACAGAAAGAAACATAACACAATATTCCCATTCCCAATAATCTTATATACTAGAATAGTCTTAGTCACATTGTGTTGTTTTGAAGACTTCCTGAGCTCTAACACGGAAACATAAAAGGCTATATCACTTTTAGTGCCACCATCTATTTTTCATCATGGGGTTTAGCTTCTGTCTAGCACAGTTTAAAAGCAATTTGGTTTGAAAGATATATAGTGATAACTACTGTTACTGTTCAACGTCTAACCTAAACTAGTAACCTCTTCTAGCAAAGTGTTTATATTTTCTATAAAATCCTCTTTATTTTAGACCAGATATGGATCATATGTTAGATGTTGATTCCAAGCAATTATTACAAGATTGATGGCTACCAGCATGCCATTGTAGTGAATGAGACAGTGAAATAATCAGGATTGTTTTAATGCCCCAGAACTCATAGATAAGAACAAATAAAACATTAAAAACCAGGCTTCAGAAACATGCTGACCATATTCTCACCATGCACTAATACATCACACAGTCACATGTCAGCTGACGACAAACTAATGTGATGCCATATTAACCAATAGGCTAATCACATCAGTGGTGCATTGCCAATGCATGCAATTAACCTTAATAACAAAGCAATGAAGGAGTGACAGAATGATTCAGTCTAGCAAAAGAACAAATGGAAAAGCATCCCCTTCATATACTGTATATCTAGCCTCTAGCATACATATAATACAATAAAAGAAATACAGCAAAACAAGATGACATCTCATTACTTTTATCTGAGCTCTTGGGCTCCACCTTCTGTTCACAAACAGGAGTGGTGAAATGGGATTTGACACAAGCTTTCAACTGCGAGTTGAACATCCATACTGAACTATTTTACAATAATGTGTGAAAACGTTGTCCTAACAGTCTGTTTATTTAATTACATGAACAGATATAGAATTCTACAATAAAAGACTACATATTGGAGTAAGTGCGATAATTATTCTTAAAATTAAAATTAGGAAAATCAATAGGCTACAAAATATGCCTATCCAGAAAAATAGTTATAATTGGCATTAAACAAATAGTCCAGTGGCATCAATTGTTTTTATTGTCTTGATAAAATACTTATGCCCTGTTATTCCTCATCCCATGTTGTTCAGTTTTGCTGTTCTAATTGTTCTGAGTGAACTCATCTGTGCCTGTTCAAAGGGGAGTGAACCACAACATAACTCTTTGGTGAGTCAGCAGACTGTCCCTATTACGTATTATTACTCATGAACAATAAAGGGAACCATGGTAGGAGGATGCATGCTGCCAAGGTATATCCTACAGCCGTCACTCCATCTAGGCAGGGCTGATGACTTAGCTTTATACATGTTGTAACAAGGACTTGGAACCTAAAGAAACCAACTGGCACTGCACTCACTGATTTGCATATGTATTTATTTAGATATATTTTAATTAGTGTGTCACACAACTCTAGTGTTTGTGCCATTATATACAGTATAGCCTATTTACATATTTACACTGCCCCCAATGGTAAAAGTACAGTATATACCATTTATATTGCTTATCCAATTACAATTTTAAAAGTGTTGAGAAGAATCAATGCAATAAGTGCTTAACATTATTTCTGGCCCTTTTTCCTGAAGACAGAGAACATTTATTTGGACTATTCCCAGGCCATATACACCAGAGTTTATAATTCACCAGTCATTTGTGTTCCCATGAAAACATTAAGAAATAAAATAATATTCTGGTAACATTAACAGGGAATTTAGTTACTATATGTAGCTTTAATGCCCTTGTTTTACATAGAATATTGCAGCAAAATACATCCATCCATCTTCTCCCGCTTATCCGGAGTCGGGTCGCGGGGGCAGCAGCTTCAGCAAGGGACCCCAAACTTCCC
>JAODLL010000006.1:417412-461606 GCA_026546735.1 Forbesichthys agassizii | reverse complement strand
ACACACACTTAACACTACTAGCACACACACTTAACACTACCAGCACACACACTTAACACTACCAGCACACACACTAGTACACACACACTTAACACTACCAGCACACACACACACTAGCACACACACACTTAACACTACTAGCACACACACTTAACACTACTAGCACACACACTTAACACTACTAGCACACACACTTAACACTACCAGCACACACACTTAACACTACCAGCACACACACTAGCACACACACTAAACACTACTAGCACGCACATGTTTCAACATCCTGAAATGTACCTATCACAGTCATAACCACGTAACCGTGGACACACATGGTGTACTGCAGCATTCATGAACCCCCTCAACGCACGCACGCACACAGAGCTACAGGAGAGGCATTGAGCCATGCAGTTTGCAGGACGTGTGTGCGTGTGTGTGTGTGTGTGTGTGTGTGTGTGTGTGTGTGTGTGTGTGTGTGTTTAAGCAGTGGGAGCCTGTTCCAGCATGACTTCAACTATAAGGGCTTTACATGCCGTGTAGTAGTGTGAGAGATGGGGGGGGGGGGGACACACCATTGTATGTGTGTCAGTGAGTGTGCCCTTGTTTACACACTGTTCGCAGGAGTGTGTGTGTTTGTGCACACCATTGAATGATTGATGTTTTGTGTGTTCATGTACAGAGTGTGATTGTACATTATTATTATTATTATTTGTGTGTGTGCTGATGTTGGGCTTGTCAGCTGTGCTGTATGTATTTCTAAACATAAATGTGTGTTATTGTGTCTATATACCTTACAGTGTGTGTGTGGTGAGGTAGGATAGGACATTTTACTGCATGGGTGCACATCTCACAGCTATGTTACCCACCACATAGTGTGCGTGTGTCAGCATGTCCACAAATCAGAAAGTGTGTGTGTGTTTGTGTTAATGGATAGGGGGTGGTGTATGCAGATCTGCTTCCAGAAAAGCCCATGTGTTTTGATTTGTCTTTTTTCCATTTGATCATCCTCTAATATAACTCTTAATTCAACACATACTCAGAAACGAGAACTCGAGGCCAAACACTTCAATTTTTCTCTATGGTTAAATGAGGTATCATCTATCAACTCACAACCGCTAATACTGGGCTCACATTGGTCTTTAATGTGACAGTTCCAGCCCTTTTGCATTGGAGTGGAATAGTTTACCACCTTTATTACAGCTATGCATCTATGGCTCTCCTTTTATCAGGTTAGTGTAAGTATTTGAAACCCTTGCATTTTAGGCAGGTTATTTCCATATTGCACGAGTTGTTTTAGATAGGTTATTTCCATATTGCACAAGTTGTTTTAGGCAGGTTATTTACATATTGCACAAGTTGTTTTAGGCAGGTTATTTACATATTGCACGAGTTGTAAAGCTGTTTTTGAATGCAACTCTGTTACTGGATTAACTATGTTTGCACATGCATTTATGCTCTTCTTTTAATCTCTGCTCAGTGTCTACTAGTGAATAGTGAATACACTGTTCTCTTAATAATAGCAGAGATCCATCTTTAAACACATGTCTGTGATTGACGTCCTTCTTTTAACCTTGAAACCCAGAAGGCCAACATTTGTCCAACACAAGTACAAACGTTTTCAGTTTTTACAGCTGTTGCTGTAACAATGTTGTAACCTCTCGCAGTTAGGAAAGTTGGCGGTATTCTCCAGGGAAGACGGTGTAAAGAGTTGATATTATTTTGAATATAGTGAATGATAATACAGTACTTTGTGTGTATTTGAATTTCATGTCTGCACATGTGAATCACATATTTCTCTTTTGCCACAATGCCTAATCAGTTTTTCAAAATATAATAAATTATTAGAAAAATCCCATTTAGTTCAGTAATTTATTAATTACTTATAGCATCATAATCCATGCATGCATGTCAGTGGGGGAAATCCCCACATATTCTTCTATGCTGTAGTTTAACATGTATTAAAGATAGGTCAGCGATCACTCAAATGGTGAAGTTTGGAAGTGGTTCAGTATGAAGTCTTCCATGACGAAACAGTAGCACGAGACCTGCATGAGTGTGTGTGTCAGAGGTCACGTCTGAAGAGTGTTATGGACTGTCTGCGGCTAAATAGTACCGCCCTGACTTTCCACGGTGTCACTCCCTGCAGAGAGAAGACAGAAGCCAGAGAAGAAGAGGCAGAATGGAGTGAAGGAGAAAGGGAAGGAAAGGAGGAAGAGTCCTGACAAGAAGGAGAGGTGGAGGTCAGAGAACGGTTCCCTCCTCAAAGAACTAGGTAATGTCCTGCTGTGTGCGTGCGTGTTACACATCAAGCACTATTGCTGACATGACCAGAGGGTTGGCCCCAGCACTTATCCCATTAGGTCACTATTTGTCATTTAGGGGGGCAGGAGGCTCTTGGCATTCTCTATTTTGCTGTGAACGTATTTAATTAAATGTGATTAAGTGCTGTCTATATTTGTGTATGATAAATGCACATTCCTCGTTTTCACTACAATACGACTAACCTGATATGCCAGATATGTGTCTGTTAGACACATCCACCTGGGGAGCCTTGCCATTGAAACTGGTTTAAAAGGGCAGGCGCTTTAAAAAAAAAAAACTTGACAGGGGATTGGACAAACCTGTGAACCAGCAAAGTCTGTTGTAAAATCCACTCTTGCACTAGAACGTTTTGGTTGGACACACTAGGTTTACTGGCCTGAAACAACGGTTTTCTCTCCAGACTGAAGACCGATAGATCAGGGTGGTCTCGCGAGGCTACTACCGTAGACTCTGTGTTCCAGACAGAATCGGAAGAGCAGCAACTTTAAACTCCAACGAGAACCAACAAAGCTACTGTCAATGTGATTGTATCACAGTGGCCAGAAAGGGCTTGGCAACAGCTTTGATTGATTGCTGTTGGACCAATAGTATTTGTTGAATTATTGAGTCGTGTATGCTAGCGCTGTTACGGTTCTCTCGACCAGGGACCACACTTTCCAACTCTTTATCCAACATATTTAAACATGTTTTACTGACTAACATAAACATAAAACACTTGTAGGATACCTCTACTTATAAAACGCTTTTTACCGTATGGACTGGTCCATCCCATAGAGCGCTTCAGTACTAACTGAGACCCTGTCTAAACAAAATGTCTGATGGTAGTCAATCTGATTTGGCTGGAAGCGGGAGAAAACACTAACAGTTTTTATAACATATTGGACGGTAATTTGATTTCTGCCAGTTTTACGTCAAGTGTTCGGTACACCGTGAGTAAACGTGGTAAACGGAACACAGAGTCTATGGTATATGAATGCCTACACAACCCCACATTTCAGCTTCCACTTATTGTTTGTGTGGAACACAAGTGTCTATTACAGTGTGGGCTGCTGCTGGAAGAGTCCTGTCAGATATCAGCTGGTGTTTTTTTAGTACTGGTTTCAACCACTAGGGCAGTTCTGGACACAAAAAGGATTGTGCCTTTTTTAAAGGAGGCACTTAATATTTTACAAACTAAAACAATGTGTTTGAAGGCTGTGCGTGCGTGTGTGTCTGTGTGTGTGTATGTGCCCACACACACGCACGCACACACACACACAGAGAGGAGGAACAACAAGAGAGCCAGAAGGCTGAGAGTGACAGTGAGATACCGAACAGCTCCATCAATGTCAATAATCATCATTCATATGACTACAAGAGAGACATACATATGATGAGGCAGAGACAGAGACAGCCTGTCACCATCAGTACTGTTCATTGGTGAGAATAAGATGAATATGTACCTGGGCCAAAGGGCTTACATTGCCTATTACACATGCTCTGGTTCCAATCATGCTTACATTTAAATTAAATATGTTGTTTGCAGACATTTACCACCCTGACCATTAGGCCTGGGTGGTATTTCAGGGTATTTAGAAAAAAAGTATTGAAGTTTGCATTTTTGGTGAGGCAGCAAAAATCTTTTATAAATACTTGATCTATTGGCACAAGCGGTTCCTATTGATTCTAATTAGGTCATGCATAGAATCACTAGACATTGGTGTTGTACAGTATATGCATAGAACCCTAGAATCTTTTCCACTCTATTTGTGAGCTTACAGCAGTAGGACACTTGCCATATGTACTGAATCAGTGTGTCGCACATGTGCATTCAACCCAGCAGCTCAGCTTGTACATTTTAGTTTTGACATAAAAAGCATCATACTTGTACCGTATACCGTGGTGTAATATCAGTATGGAGTGAAAAAATAGATGCCACCCAAGCCTACTGAACACTACAATATAGTAGTACTCTTCACTATTACAGTGTCGTGTGTGTGTGTGTGTGTGTGTGTGTGTGTGTGTATACAGTATCTCACAAAAGTGAGTACATCCCTCACATATTTGCAAATATGTGAGCATATCTTTTAATGTGACAACAATGAAGAAATGACACTTTTCTGCAATGTAAAGTAGTGATTGTACAGCTTGTAGAAAAGTGTAAATTTGCTGTCCCCTCAAAATAACACAACACACAGCCATTAATGTCTAAACCAACAAAAGTGAGTACACCCCTAAGTGAAAAACATATTTGCAAATATGTGAGGGGTGTACTCACTTTTGTGAGATACTGTATGTGTGTGTGTATATATGTATGTGTGTATGTATATGTGTGTGTATATATATGTATATATATATATGTATATGTGTGTGTGTATATATACATATATATATATACATATGTGTGTGTATGTATGACATAAACATTCATTTTGTTATGTTTAAGATTATTTTAATGAAACAAGTTTAATGTTTATGAAAGTAAACAATGGAAAATTATGAAGCATGTTATATTTCTATATCAAATAACAAAAGGGGCATCATCCAAACCTTTCTAGCACTAGGCACGTACGTTTACAGTATATGTAACACAATGTGTGGGTGGTCTCATATTCTTATGTCATCTTTGTTGATTTGTATTTGTATCCAGTAGAACAGTTTATAAAGCTACATCTTCTAAATTGCTCTGGGACACACAGAAGTGCTATATACAATACATTATTACTGCTTAAAATGCATTATAAAATAGGATTATTGTCATTATGATCACTATTTTGTCTGTGGTTCCACTTTATCATACTCAATGATTGTTTTGCCTACAAGAAACTAACTTGTAAAGTCTTAATTAGAAAAATGTGTTTCCATAAAAAGCAAATGTACAATTTGCATGTCACAGCTCAAGTGTAGACTACTCTGGAATTTGGGAGTATAAAATGATGTCATAAACAGCTATTTAAATTTAAAGATGCGTATTCTAATATTTATTATAACGATTAGAACATGTTTCTATCTGATCTTAAAATGGCTAATTACTGATAAATTGCACTTTTAAAGTTACACACTTGACCAATGTTTGACCACTGTGGTCAGTGCATGTTTTTCAAAGCTGTCATATGTTATATTTTTTTTTCTATAATGAACTAAACAAAACAAGCTCTAATAATACGTTTTAGTATTTCAAGTCCTGAGCTTTCGTCAATGCCACTATCAGTAGTGAGAAAGGCCAGTCTCCCATTTCCGTGTTTACCTGCTGTATCTGATTGTGCCATCACTGTGAATGTGATCAATAGACACATGGCCGATAGCGTGGGAGAGAGGAGCTGCTCAGCTCTGGCCGACTGCTTCCTGCGCTGACGTTATCGCACCCTTATTGTCTTGTTGTTTGTTTCTGTCACATCTTCTAATTGTTTTTTAAACAGCCTCGGTCTTCTGTTGTTGTTTGGGTTTGTACGTGTGTGGCTCTCGCTCTCCATGTTTAATGTATGCTGGACTGGAAAGTTTCCATGACAAACCTGTGTGTGTGTGTGTGTGTGTGTGTTGACATGGAGGTGTGTCGTGTATTTTTGTAGCATGCACGTTTTAGTGTAAAATGTCAGCGTAAACATCTGTGTGTGCGTGCACGCTCACCTGCCTCGGTGTGTTTGTTTTGTGCGTGCGTGTCGGGCCATCTGTTCTGTGGGCTTGTTGCTGACTCCCAGGGCGTTTGTCTCCGTGCTGTGGAACCACACAGACGTGAACTATAACTCAGCTCTCACATGCACGCTCGCCCGTCCCCGCTGTGTGCTAGTGACAGTTGAGGAGCCATGATTCAGTGGCGTGTGGATGACAGATGTCGGGTGGTCGCGTCAGTGGGCGCAGTTCTCCTCCCCCATCTAGTCTAGGGTGGGACTGGCTGGTTCTCCCTGCGTGTCTCCAGGTGCTGCAGCCCATCCAAAGACCTCCAGTTATGCTAACTGGTGAGCGGAGGGTGTACGCGGGCATCTCCCATCCAGGTCTATTATCCTCCCCATGCCTCAAGATAATGATGTTGACTGACAAATGGTGGAGTGGCTTCTTCTGTCGTCTCTCTAGGTTTGGGGAGAGCCCCGTCAGAATGAACTGACACGGCCATGTTGGGCTTTGTTGGGCGGGAAACAGGCAGCGTAGTAGTATTAGAGTAGTAGAGAGGAATGCAATCACTGTTGGGTTCCTGGGAGAGTTTGGGCAACATGAATACAGCCTTTTCACTGTGTTTTTTCATGACATTATGAAACAAGCGCTTCACACGTTCACGGTCACCTGTTGGCTTGACAAAAGACAGAATGAGCCCGTGTGAGCCATCTGGGGATGTAATGAGTATGGAGAACCTTTTGTTTAATTGTGTGGAATGGTACGCTAGGGTCATGTGAGTTAGCTGCAATGGCAAAGGCTACAGTAATAGCCTTAAGTGGATCAATCTTTATTGCAAAGAACAATTACCAATTGATTTCTATGTCCTAGTCCCTTGGCCGACCATTTGTGTCATCTTTGCAGCTATTTTATTAATGGACCCCTTTTCTTTTTAATCTCCTTTTCTCTCTCTCTCACCAACCTGTCTTTGAGTCGCTCTGTTGCTATTAGCGTCATTCTCTCTTTCTATGTCGACCTCTCTGCCTTCCTCTCTAGCGGGGTTGCCAGGGAGACAGTTGGCACCTGAGAACAATTGTCAGACTGTAGTAAGGGCTTTCGACCTAGCAACAGAACAAAAAAAAACGAAAAAATGCGCGCCTGGCCGAAGCCCTGCACTACTAGTTCATTCCTTTATCCTGTGTTGCCGTAGCAGCGCTGGCTAGCATATCACCGCTTGGCCCAAAATGACACTCGGATGCTGTTTGTGGCAAGACTAGCATGCACAAGGCTTACAGCTTGCCATTTTTTAACTGCTGCAGCCTTGAAGTACTGAGACGTTTGTATGGCTTTTACTGCTGGAGCATAGCCTAGCATAACTGACTAGCATTGCCCTACAGTAGCAGCTCGATAGGAGCTATACGTCAGCTGTAGTTTATCCAGTACATGCAGCACACAGCAGGTGTATTATTTTGTGTCTGCTGATGAGAAAGGTACCCACAATTCAGTTTGGGGTAGCGTGACACCGTGGGCATGCATCAGCCGTCTTGTAATCCATCTCGACAGTCCATTTTACACTGTATCTGCATGACTTTGGGTCGGCAACACACTGAATTGGGTCATAGCAACACACAGCATAAGCACAGGAATACTGTGTGTGGAAGACCAGCCAACCGGCAGTAGCGCACCTCCTCACGCTCCGCCCTCCCCTCTCCTGTTCTCTCTTTCTCCTTCCTCTCAACACTGCTTAGCCTCTCGCTCTCTTACTGTCGCTCCACCCCCCCTTCTCTCTCGCTCTCGCTCTCACCCCCATTCCCTCCCTCAGTGCAGACATGCTGCGTCATGGAAAAGAGAGAGAGAGAGAGAGAGAGAGAGAGAGCGCTTGTGTTAAAGATGTTGAAACAGCACCTTCTGTTGTGCAGCTCCCTCTAGGGACTTGAAGAAGAGAACAACAGAAAAGATGGACCATAGAGAAGTTATTTTGCCCAACTCGGCCCAGGCCGGAACAATGTGCATGTGCGTAATGTGTTGTCAAGCTCTGTTTATTTTTGGCTATGTGTTTGGCTGGGCTGAGCTCGACTAAACATTGGTATTCTGACACTGACTCTGTGGTTTACATAGACAAATGACTCTTAGGCAGGCACTGCCTAGATGAATTCAACTAAATAGTATGAGAGATGAGAGGATGGTGTTGTTTTTCATGCTGAAGCTATGTGGAACAGAGCGCGGGCTATTTGGTCATCACAAGCCAGGGTTCAACCAAGTTCTCTGAGGTGCACAACAATGAAAGAGCGTGACTATCTCTTAGTCATTACCCTCTCTGTTGTCTCCTATAGAAACACACATCTATATCTTTACCACACACACATATATGGAGCAATATAATACCCCATTGGTCAAAAAGCAAATGTCATATCCCCAGTACCTTGCCGTCAATAAGCGGCATCTGCTCTTGGTCAAGAAATATCTCAAGACACATGTGTTGGTAGGTGCCATGATATCTAACATGCCCACCCGTGCATACACATAATGCATATGCTTACAAGCATTGTGGTGTTCATCATATGCTGTCATATTTGGTACAGCGCGTTTGTTTCTGTGTGTAATGTGTAACTGAAGCACCACAGAGAGGCAAGCGTTTCTTTGGCAGCCCATAATGAGCAAAGGAGCCATGCACATCTCCTAATTCGACACACAATGGTGCAACGTGCACGCACGCACGCACGCACACACACACACGCACACACCAGCATGCATGCCCCCTGCTGTGCAGTGACAAGGTACAGTCATCACAGATCAGAGGAGGGCAGCGTTGAACACAAACAGGAGCACTGCTGTGAATGGTGTTCTTCTGTTCCTTATTGATGAAGCATGACGTCCTGCTGTTTAGTCATATTGGTTATATCTGTCCTGAGCTGTGTTCATAATGCATTCATCTAATCACTTTAGTTAATACATTATGTTTTGGTTTGTTTTCTACATCATATCCTTTAGAAATGGTTGTCTGTCTTCAAACTGTGTTTGTAATTGTGTATTTATCTGAACCTCTGATATGCAACATGAACAATATTGAATACAGATACTGCATATTTAACTGTGGTTGTTCTAGGAAAGAACCTCCCACATGTTTATGAATGTAAAGTAGGGCATATCATACAGTGTGTGCAAAAACAAACCTTGGCCGGGTAAATGCCAAGAACTGTATTTATAAAGCGCATGGCGCTTATGGCTGTGTTAGCGCTGTCGCCTTTTATGTAGTTCCACTCAGTTCTGGTCGCAGATGTTTTCCATAGCATTGATAAAGGGTTTTTATCTACTTTGTGTCGGGTGTATTCTGTCTCTCTTTCCCATGCCAGTGGAGGGGAATGGATGCTATCCCTGCACTTAACACGCAAATCTAACTTTGTTTTCCTCCATCTTTCCCTCGCTTGTTTGTTTTTCCCTCTCTATCTCCATCTCACTACTGCCTTATTGTCCTTCATCCCTCTCTCTTCTCCCTCCCCAGGTCTTTCAAAGTCCTTCCCATTGGACAACTCTCTGTTTGACAGCTGGCTGGCCCAATCGGTTCAGATCACGGCAGACGACATGCTGAGCCAGTGGACTCTGGGCTCCCAGCACCAAGACAAGAGCGCCAGCCTGCTTTCCGACCAGGTAGAGTCCTTTCTTTTAAACCTCTTTAACACCGACGTAACGTTAAGATGCAGCTTGAGCGTGAGCCAATCAGCTCTCAGGTGTGGAAGGGGCATGCAACTTCAGTGCAGTTTTCAAAGCAAACCCAATGTTTTTTGTCATTCTGGCTTCACCCACAAGGGTGATCGACACACATCGGGGAATCCCCTTTTAATTGTATTCTTGTGTCAAAGTTTGATCTGTGTGTGTGTCTTTTTGGGTGGAAGTGCAGGCTTTAGAACCAGCTGATGAACCTGGGCTGGAATGTGTTCTGAGGCTCATGATTGGCGCTCAGAGCAAAATACATGCTGCAACTTGGTTGCTCCGGTAACAGAAAGCAGACTTGAACCACATGTCAATGTGGGGGTTATGAAAAACCACACGCAGATTGGCCAGAGAGGGGGGGGGGGGACTATGATGGCCGAGGCTGTGATGGATCTTCTATCTTTCTCTTATCTGTTCTGTCTTCTCCTGCCAAACCCCTCCCCTCCTCCCTGTTGTGCTGCAGCTCCTGCAGGGTGAGGAGAGCCTGCTGAGCCTCATGATGGAGAACTCCACCTGGAAGACGCCCATGCTGGGACGCAAGCCCCGCGGACGCTCCCGGCCCCAGGGACCCCTGGGATCCCCGGGGATGCTCTCCTCTGCCCAGCAACCCCCGGCCTCCTCCGCCGCCTCCTCCGCAGCCTGTGCGGCCCGGAGCCCCCGGGGGGGCAGCATGGCAGAGGAGAAGCCCAGCCCGGCGGGGCGGAGAGGGGAGCGGCCCTCCCGGGGTGGCGGCTCCTCCTCCTCCTCCACCACCAAGGCGGCCCCCGCCGCCCACCGCCTCCCCGGCCTCCAGGGCCAGCAGAGCAGGAGCGGAGAGCCTACCCCGCAGCCGCCCACCTCCAAGATGGACTCCTGCCACATCTCGGAGGAGCGCGGCCCGTGGGATAGCGCCTGCGCCCCCGCGGGGGCTGGGCGGGGCGGGGCCTTGCGTCTGAGCCGCCGTGGCCGGCCGCGGGGCTCCGCAGGGCCCAGGGCGGCCAACAGAGAGCCCCCTCTGCTGGACACAGCCCAGACTGACGGCTACTTCTCTGACGGAGGACAGAGCGACTTGGAGACGCAACGCGGCCGACGCAGACTTCGCCTGCCACCGTTGCATGCTGGGAGCGAGGACCTGCTGAGGAGGAGCGTTCTGGCGTCATAAGGAGCCGAGGCTCTTGGACACACGCACGCGTGCGCGCGCACACACACACACACACACACACGCACACACACACACATATAAGATCAGCCAGGATGCGAACGCACTGGCATCCAAACATCTAATTGTTCATTCTTTGTGTCCAGTAGACGGTGTGTACACATGGCCGTCACAATCTCGGCTCGATTATTTTGCTCAACCAAATCCCTGTCTTTTACCGGAAAGGTCTCTGTTCCTCTTCCCCTTGATGGATTTTTATTTTAATTTCGGGGGTGTTAAATATACATGTTATCCTATCAGATAGGTACTCCTCCAGACCATTGCTTGATGCTATACGTCAATATACGATAATTCTTTTTTTTTTTCCTTTTTTTTTTTTCCATTTCTGGCAGCCTTTGGTTGTCCGTGGCAACCGCTGGAATGGGGAATGAATACTTCAGGGCATTATCTTGTGTTAAACTGGTTTCAGGGTCTTCATAGTCTTCATGGCCCAGATTCATCCACTGACTCCAGATTTACTTTTTGAAATGGGAAGTGCATTTTAGTTTGGCGTTGGTCTGGAAAAGTACGGAAAGTATCTCAGAAAAGCACAAATAGCTAATAAGAGCTGCAATATAATATTTACTATTATCCATGCTGATTCAGTTTCGGGTAAATTCACTTCCTGTTGGTCACTTCAAAATGTAAATTATATCAGAATATCATTCAAGTAGCCTTAATTTCCAGTAATGTAGATTAACATTTTATCCAGATATTATGACCGTTACCTTCCTTACCTGACCAAACAGAAAGTGGTTTAACCCAAACGCTTGTGTGCATTCAGATTGTTTTGCATATACACTCAAACATACTATACGTACACACACTTGACACATACGATAAGCCAATCCCACTGCTCTCATAACTGTTGATAGTTAGTTTGTCCTTTTCCAGTGTTCATTTTTTAGCCGAATAATTGGATATTATACTAACTTTGTGCCTTCTCTGCCCCTGCCCAACTCCCCAAAAAACAAAAAAGAACAATCAAACAATCAGTAAGTAAATCAAATCAATCAAGTCATTCAATCTGATTTGCTACAATCAAAGTCCTTTTTGTATTGTTTGCTATGTGCAGACACCTCTTCTGGAACTAGTGCCTGAAATAATGATTTTACGGCAGCATTTGCCTTTGATCAACAGAATATCTGCAACCATTAGCATGCAGAACTACACAAACAAAGTACTATCAGTGCAAAGTGCTGCCTATGGCCTCTGTTCTCTCTTTCTCTCTCCATGTCTTAGTCCAGAGCCATTGATAAAGAGAGTTGGGCTAGATCCACTATGTTGCTATTTCTGTTCTAAAGCCTTTAAGAGTAGATGCAATAGACACATGACAAAAAATGCTAACAAGACACTCGACAATGTTTAGAATTAGCTTTTAAATAACAGGCTAGTAGGAAAACGACTTTAAAAAAAGCTTTGTTCTGTTAAATTAGCAAAATATGAAAAGTCCTCATTAGCTGTGGAGCAGAATAATCAATCCAATGTGGCCACTGATTCAAATTGTGTGGCCAAACTCTTAATCAATGAATCTGCTGCCATTGTTTGTGTCAGAGTGATGGAAATGTAATAATCTCATTTAGAGGCCTGTGCTCGAAGTTCTTGAGTTGATTGTAAATTTAGTTTTGTTTGTTTTTGCGGTTCTCTGGAGAAGTGTATTTTGTACTTTAAGCAGTCCATGGTTTTTTCTCAGGGGTTAAGAAATTTGAACGACCCAGTAAATGGTTAAAAAGTTTATTGGAAAAGCAAAGTAAGACGTAGATACATATGTATACATATTTTATACCATATACAGTATATATATATATATAGCAATGTGTATATGTCTAGAAACTTCCTTATTTGAGAAACGTCACTGAACTTTTACGCGACTACTGAGCATGTTTCTTCTCAGTACAATACATTTGGCCCTGGGTGCAATAGCATTAACATATTCCTGTTTATTTGAACTTGTTTGGAGTACCAGATGGGTGGGGTTTGCCAAATCGGTACTATTGTGTCATGTTATCACACAATATACTCTAACATCTATGTATTTCATAACAACATGATATTATGGTACTCTGTATTTTACATACAATACAGAGTACCATTATGTTCCAAACCCCACCCATGTGAAATTTGCTTACACCTACACAAGTGATAAATTATTATCAAATACTCTGACCCAGGTCCAACAACAATAGTCTTACATAGAGGTGTAACCCTACTCAAATTTCTCTTTCTCTGTACGGACAGCTTCTACTCACCTGTCTGTCGAGATGATCAAGCCAAAGAATCCGATCTGTGTATTAAGACAGTATAGCTAACTTCCTAACGGAAACACTCCATTTCTGCTTTTCCCAATTGGAAGTTATTATATATGGATGTCAGACAACTTTGTGTTTCCAGTTCTGTTTGGTTTGACCCGGTTCAGACTGGATGTATCCAGTTTAGTCAGAGACATAAACTCAGGCATGGTGGTAAGGTGTGGGTGTATCTTTCTCCACACATGCACACACCACTCCACCATCAATAACCCATTTTGGATTCTCCCAAATCTACTTCCGTAGGGGGTGCACACTATCATCTAATTGGCTGGGGTTTAGCAGTTCAACCCAACACACACACACACACACAGAGTACACAATTAACTTGTTTAATAAAAAAGCCAAATGCTGCTCAACTGTGTACATGTGAATACATTTTACACATAGCAACCTGCAGACATGCATACTACACAGATCTGGTATAACAGGGTTGCAATGAAGAGGATTTATTTTCTGTACAGTATATGTAGTCCTGGCAGAGGCAGGGATATATATGTGCTTCTCAAGAGTGACCCTCGCCCTACCCCAGGAGTATTTTAAACCTGTGACACCTGATTGTTTCTGCCCAACTCCTCTGTCCTCTGATAGGTGAAGCCATCATACAAGTCTTTGCACGGTCTTAGACACACTTCTCTATTGAAAGACACAATCCCCGTCTTTTCTTTTAACATTGAGGGAATGCACTGTATTAGATTATTGCCTGCAGCAATATGATATACTGTAGTAGTGATACAGATCAATGATAGACAGAAAATAAACTTATATGATGGCTAAGCCTGCAGCACCCCATGGAAACTGACCATAACGATACATACAAACAACAATAACAGCAACAGTGCTTATACCTGTGGTTTGAAGACCGGTGTTAGGTGGAGAAGGGTGAAAGCCCCCCGTATCCTCCACTGTATGGTTTTTACTGTTTGCGTGTTGCTTAGACAGTGAAATGTAAACTTGGTTTCAATATTCAGTGTTCAGAGTAGGCTGACTCTGTAGTAGTGTTCTTAGAAAAGGCCTTTCATATACGGCCTTAACATTTAGCAGCAATGCTAGGGCTGCACAATACCAGCAGGCAGGCAACTGTGTCCCAGTTGACTACTGGGGATGGTGATGCATGGTGACAACCATTTTTCTCCACAAACTAGTTTAACTTCAAAACGATGGCGAACGCCTTAGATTGTTCATAGTAGGGGTGTTTATGTGGCCATCTTGAAATGTCCTACAGCATCAGAGTAGTGCATTTTCCATTGTGCAGCCCTAGTAAAGTAAAATTACTGGTTAATATTTTTACAGTGTGGCTACAATGCCCTCATTACGCTTTGTAGTTACTGTAGACTGGAGTCAATTGCAGGCTCTTTGAGTATCCTCAAGCATACTACCTGTAACTTTAAGTATTCATGAAGGAAACATCGCTGCCTGTTAGTGTGGGATTTGGCACAGCCCTAAACGTGGAGTGGTGGTGTACCTGTTTTGCGACCTCTTTTCAGCAGCTCTCAGGGTGAACCTCCGATCGAGTGAAAATGTTGACCTTGTGTGACCAAATAAGTCCGTTACAGTGTCGCACTTTTCGTTGATGTCGTAGTTCATCCCCAGAGCATTCTCAATATCAGCAATAATGAACCAAGCATCACTGTTGAAGTTGGCATGCTGTGCATACATGCTTTGTGGCATATAGCCTTGTTACAATGTCTTTCAACATCTGTCACTGGCTTAAAATAAGTATCGGCAACAAAACGAGACAAAAAAAAACGAGTTTGGCCATTGCCGATTTGAACCTCATTCATATTCCCATGCCGGCTGTAGCTTCTATTGCTGATATTGTTGTGATGGGGGCGGGGCTGGAAAGGTGCACAAACAAGACTGGGTTCACCAGAGGTTTCTCAGCTGCACAACAAACCTCTTTAACCTATGGCAGCAGGATGGCAACATGGCTGTATTGATTTCATTTAGCGTTGACATTTGTTGGTGGCACCAGGCACTTGAGCAGAAAACCAATAAAGCCTATTTTAAGGTGATCATAATCTGGGGTTCACCAGTAGCTGTGGCCACTTGATAATACAGTTTCTTTTCCTGGTCTTATGACATTGGACTAATATAATGATGAATGCTAGTTTGAAGTCAGGATCATTGAAGTCAGGACTGGCCAATGCCTCTGACTCTTCCAACAGTGAATAAATGTATCTTGACACTACCGCTGCTCCCATGCCAGTTTATTCTTGCCTAACTCTGTAAGCTTTTTTGTTAATATTAAGTAGAAGGGTAAATAATATAGTGTCTCTGCCTTTAGATAAGCTATGTTTACTATACAATGCAAGATTGGCCTCAATTTATAAAGTCAACAAAGCAATTAACTGCACAATTATGCCAAAAGACAGTATTTTTGCTCTAGCCTATAGCTCCAGGCCCTTGGCACCAGAAAATATCAGTCTTATAATTAATGACCCAGGAAATTGTTGCTATTCCTTGAGATCATAGATCCAGTCTTCCGCCATATTATGTCTTCTAGCCAATTGGATTACTTAATTTGGGGATGCAGAATAGCTCTCTCATTCAGCAGAGAATGCACTGACTGACTCATTCAGTGTACTAGGAATCTAAATCTGCGCTTCCTGTTTCTAATTGTCTTGCTTTCGTGTTATTCTTCCAGCCCTTGCCACCAACCCACCACGATTAGCGCTGTTTAGCCTGAGTTTGTACACACAATAATGTATAATACTGTACTACTACTACTACTATACTTTTTTCATTTTCTGAGTTTAGAAAAAGGCTTTGCAAGCTGTTCTTTATTTTTGTTTATTATTGTAATGCTTCGGCCGCTCGCTGTGGCTGCTTGTATGAAACTAGAACGCTGACTCATTATCTAACCGACTGCTTCGACATCTCTTTGCTCTGCCGTCCGTTATAGCAAAGTATGGTTTCATGGTGTGATGACCCAACAACCCCCTCCCCTCCCCAACAGTCCTTCTCTGCACTGTCTATGCTCTTCTGTTGTCCTGCTTTCTCCACCACCACCAGCAGTGTTATGTAACTCAGCTCCTCGTACGACCTCCCTGTCATTGTTCTCTTATACCCTCTCTTTCTGTTTTTCTTTTTTACGCACAGGACGATAAAATATAAACTATAGCTTTAAGGACTAATTTCAGACGTGTGTGTGTGTGTGTGTGAGTGAGCGAGAATGAGACACTCGAGGGTGGAGGGAGTGAGGTAAGGAGGGAAGATATGTGCACTGCAGCTGGGGAAGGAGAGAGAGAAAAGGACAGCTTGTTCTTTCCCTGTGTTCTGTTTTAAGCCTGTCCGCACAGCCAAGCTAACAAGCAGCTAATGTAAACACCAGCCACTTCTCTTCTAGCCCTGACTGCTCTTTTGTCTTTTTGCTCGCTCTGACATGACAACTCAAATCTTTTTTCTGCTCTTTATGTGTGTGTGTGTGTGCACGCGCACTTACTGTCCTTTAAACAAGATACAATATTGAGATGAGTAAGAGATGTTTGTTTGGATAAAAAGCATGATTTTAGTGTTAGTTACATACTCTACATCATTTCTTCCCCTCTTTCATTAATCATAACCTGTCTTACCTATCTATCCCATCCTGTTTTTTCTAGATTTCAACGTTTACGCCACTTACCACATGCTATTTTATTTACTCTCGATTTGTAGCTCACACAGACAACAACCATGTACAATGTTTACAGTGCTCTCTGAGGCTGAGTTAACGTCTCTGCATCCAGTTGTAATTAAGCACAGCCAGAGAGAATGTGTTGATTACATAAATGGGAGGAGGAACCGTGTGTCGTCACCAGTGCAGATAAGAATTGCATAGTGTGTCTGTTAACCTGGCTGCGTGCTACTGTGTCAGAGAGAATGGTGTGCGTTTATGTGAGACCTGCTGGGCTCATTGCACTGTCACATCCATTGTCTTCATCACCTCTTTCTCTCTCTCTTATATGTTCTGTGACTTAGTTACCTTAACGTCTGTTGTCTTTCTCTGTCCTTGTCTCTTTCTCTCCAATTGTCTTTGATTCTCATCTCTCTCTCTGGGTTGTTCTCTCTCTATCCATCCCTTCAGTTCAGTGCAGATGAGGCTGTTTCTGACTCTTATTAGGGAACTCTCGCTTGCCTCTCCCAACCAGCAATTTAGGACATTTACTCTTCCGAAACATTGCGACGTTCCAGTAGATTTTCAGAATGTTGGCAACATTTAACAAGCAATTTCTTGTGATAGTTTTGTGCAGAACTTTTGTTCCACTTCAGGCAAACAGTCCTATATCCTCGTCTTTTGTGCTCGAATGTTAATGTGGTGCAATTTTAAGCACCTAATATCTATTATTATTTGTTGAAATATTGTTAACATTGTTAATAAGCTGCTAATTTGTTGGCCAGTTAGCATTGCTTTCTCTCCATTTCTCAAGCTGCTCCAACATATGTGGCGTCATTCTGGAATAGATTCACTTTATATCCTATTGGCTGTACTTGACACACTGTTTGAATAGTGGTTAGAATCTTCTCCAATCAAAGCAGAGCGTCAAACAGACTCCTCCTCTTATTTGTCCGTACAAGGTGTTGAAATATCTGCTGTCGTATCCTGTTAGTCCGCCACTCTGCATCAGTTCTTCAAAACGATAATATGAATGTTGCAGGAGTCTATCCTTCTGTATTCTTTGTTTCAAAGAATGTTGTGCCATTTGTTAATAGCAAAGATAAATATTGAACATATATTAAAAAGAAGAGCTATTTTAAATTATTTTTTGGCTTTTTTTGCTATATTTATTTTCTTGTATTAGAATCTTCTTTGTAGGAGGGAAAAATCTAAAAATGTATTTTTCATTAGTGCGAAAAACCTATTTTCTTCCTTTTTGTACAATTTGGATGTTTCGAGTCTTTAAAAAGCAATATGATGATGCTGACGACATGTTTCCTGTGACTGTATCTGCATGCTGTGTGTGCTGCCTTAACGACGGCTGCATCCCACTCTGACCCCTTCCCGTCCCCTCTGGTGGAGTCCAGTCCAGTGCAGTCAATAAAGCAGTGCTTTCTGTGTACCCTACCTCTATTGTGTCTCTTTGAATCACCCAGCCTTTCTTGGGTATCAAGCTATTGCATGCACATATGTATAATAATGAGAACAAATGACATTAAAGAACATGAGGCTTCAATTAAAACCACTGCAGAACGTTTGTGCTCTGTACTATAAGGTGGTGGTCCTGGTCTTGAAATAGCTGAAGGCGAATCATATATTTGCTCCCTTAATACCCTGAACCATCTGATTCCAATTTAATGTTGAGCTGTATTGGCTTTTGTGTGATAATGTACAGACACTATAAATACACATTAAATTATACAATTATGACATTAAAGCAGATCAAAGCGACTGGTTAACTTAAAGCGTAGGGCTCAGGCCAGACATCTGATTTCCTCAGGGCTCCAAAACATGACTGATGGACTGTCTCTTATGTTTATGCTTTCCTCATAACGTTTAATCTGATTGTCCTCTCTCCAGTATACAGTGTATCTCACCACCATGCCTCATTCACATGCTCTAACAAACAGACATGTTGACAATTCATCCTAATAGTGAAGACTGGGTGCTCATGGTTCCTGTAAACATGTTTTTCATAGTTTCTCTTTGCTAAATCATCTACAATGTATATATCATTAAATGTGTAGTGAGCGATTTTAAGATGATACACTTGTCAAATTCTAGCTGTCTGCTCTCCATCATCTTGAACACCTATCCATTAGGGTTGTTGTGGCAACAGGGTCATCACAGCAGCCCAGGTATGCCTGTCTATACAGCAACATCCACCAGCTCCTCCTGGAGTATCCGCAGCCACTCCTTGACCAGCTGGGAGATATAATCCCTCCGGCGTGTCTTGTGTCTTCCCAGTTGGTCGTGTGCTTGGTACACCCCTAGTGGGAGGCGGCCACCGCAGCCTGAAACACCGATAGCTGCTCCACTATCTCCCTTTGCCTGACTGGCATCGCATTGTTCCCCTAAAAAATGTTCCCATCTCCCACGTTGCCTTTTCGGACTGGGCCCAGCCGGGGTACGTTGGCTGCCCGGCCACCAGGCGCTCACCTTAAAACTCTACCCCTGGGCCTAGCTCCAGGGGTAGGTCCTGAAACAGATTATTAGTATTTACCACCATAGAGAATGTTTGGACTGTGTTTGTCTGAACCTCTTCCCCACAACCTTTTGACCTTAAGAGACTGTACTGGAAGATATAGCTCCTGGTGACATAGCTGTGAGGATCAGGCTTTGCCAGCCCTTCCGCCACATCACGGCCACCATTCAGAAAGAGCTGCCCATTCTGTGTGTGATCAATTCAATTATTGTTTGTCATAATATTGGTGCTAAACACTTAAAATGTCCTTTCATACGACGTACGATTGTACTTCCTACCGTTCAAAATCAGAGTGATGATGGAAACCGAAACGTACTACATACCTTGTGTGGAAAATCTTCTCTACATGGTCAACAAATGTTGCGCCCTGCCTGCAGCAATGCTGTCTAATGTGGAGGGCGGAGCCTCTGAGGGAGCACCCTATGGCATTAAAGGGAAAGATGTTTTGTTTTGATCCAGTTCAAATATCAAAAATATTTCTCCAGCATCCCTGACTCTACCTTTAATAGTTGGGTTTATCAGCAAATTTAGCAAACTTCTATGGAACATCCTGGGTGTTGGATTAAGAGACATCTTGGTGTTTGATGTTAATGTAGGTGTTGTAGAATAATTTTGTTCTTCCATGACCACCGCCATTTAAAATGTTTGATTTCAGCTGATTGAGTGACTTTTATAGAGAATACATATTTCAGGTGACAAGACCTCACTTTAACGGGCAGAACATCTGACACTGTTGAAGAATCAATCAAAGGCAGAAAAGCTATTTGGGAAAACAGTTGGCAGCTGTAATGCACCACTGTGAACCGTGAAATCCACATCAGTTTCAGGACATCCAGCAAACAGGCGAGGAAAGAACGTGATTGGTCTCTTTCTCTCTCTCTCTCTCTCTCTCTCTCCCTCTCTCCCTCATATATATCACCAATACACAGTCTCTCTGAATCCATAGAGATCTTTATCAAGTAGGCTCTATACTATACGTGCAGACCAGACCAGTGGTTGCACATGTGAAGCCATCCATCACAACAGTGGGCTGCAATGTCAAGAGGCTGTTCAGTTTGAGTGTGTTCTTGATTAATTATAACTCATCTAGTTCCTCTTAAAGCAACAAACAGTGGACTCAGAAGTAAGTCTGTTTGGGAAGAAAAATCCCACCAGACCCTTCAGACGGACATGAAAGATGTTTGTTATTGTTTCTTTTGGTCGACGTCCAGGCCACTTTGCTGTAAGTGACGCAGCATTTCCAGTACGAGCCCACTTTAAATACCCCAACTGGTCAAAGGAGGGTTGGTAGATGGGCTGGGGAGGTTGCCTTTGGGAAATGATACCAGATGTGGAGAGGAGGGGTCATTACATATTTAGTTAGCTGTATTTTGTTTGTCAGTTAGAGTGAACAATATATCATTGTCAACAGTTAAACAGTGAGAAGAATTTAAATGTAATCTGTCAAGAATTTCCATTCATACATCTTAGTTTTTAAATGAACATATTTCTTTGAGGGGGTTAAGTGATTTGGAGATCAATATATAATTATATATACAATTTTAAATTTCAAGAGGAAATTAAAGCTATGCTCCAGAACAACACGAAAGGTCATAGGAAGCATTGTCAGCCCAAAACTGCACCTAGATATTCATATTTTAATCATGCCTGCCCTGAATATATATATAGGATACTTTCAAAGTAATGCTGATTATACAGGAACAATAGTTTAATGCCTAGCTTAGTCTTGTGTTTATTTTACCAGGACCTATTAAATATTGATTTATTGATCCCTAAAGACCGGCATAGCCCTAAAACAGTCCAAATGTAATATAATGTAATTATAACGTAAACCCTCCAAGAGAGTAGGGAGACACTAGATTGTGTGATAGACTGCCAACTGCACTCCTATACTGCCATCTGGTGGTATCATATTACATGGCATTAGTCAGGTGCAGGCTCATTCTCTACATTGGAAACTAAGTGAAACAATATCACTATTGATCTTTTTCATTGATATATAACAAAATGTGCACTAACATAGTAACTAAACATATAATTTATTAGAGGTGTTTGTGAGAGAGAGGAGATATGTTCTTGTTGGGTGCTACCTGACCTCTAGCTTTGGCAATACTGTTTCAATAACTGTCATGCTAAAAAAGCATATACTTGAACTTGAGGGAGATCGACATAGAAGTTTTCTATTTCTATATTGAGCAGCTCCATGCTCAGTTTATCACACAGGAAGGGGAGGTATCTCTTGCTGTCCCTCTACTAGAGGGACTGTGATCTACAAACATGTTGATAGCGTTCAGTCTTGTCTCTTATCTGCTGTTTAAAATTGATGCATTTAGTGTCTTCTAGCTAGGGTAGCCTTAGCGTTAAGGAAGCAAGAAAAGAATGTGTGGGTGTGTGTGAATAAATATTTGACTAATCCTATGTGCATCATTCATCTTATGTGTACTTATACATTGTTAGTGAGTGTGCAAAGTATTATATGTGAAATTGTGTTTATGGTTGTTATTGCATGCATGTTTAAGATAGTGATTGTGCATGATTTTGGTTTAAGGAAAGTGTTTACTCAATATTTCAATACATTAAGGCAGGAATTCCCAAACTTTTCATCTTGCGACCCCAAATATCACAGTGCCAGAGACTCGCGACCCCTGCTACCCCTAGCTAGAGGTGGTAGAAGAATAACAGCCATACAACAAAGTCATATAAACTGTACTACTACTAACAATTATGGCTAAACTATGCAATATTTTATTCCAGCTCTAGCAAGGGACCGCAAACGTCCTTTTCCCGAGCCACATTATCCAGCTCTGACTGGGGGATCTTGAGACGTTCCCAGGCCAGTGTGGAGATATAATCTCTCTACCTAGTCCTGGGTCTTCCCCGAGGCCTTCTCCAGCTGGACGTGCCTGGAAAACACCTCCCAAGGGAGGCGCCCAGGAGGCACCCTTACCAGATACCCGTACCTCCTCAAATGGCTCCTTTCAACTTTACAATCATCAAGTTTATAATTGTGAGAATTACATTGTTTATACTATCAGGATTAAGTATTCTGCCTTCTCGGTGTTGATGTTGGAGGTCGTTTCTACCTACGTTAATATACTTTTTTGTTAGTGATTAATTTGTTAGAGAATAATCTTCAGATTTGTCAGAAATAAGAAGTCTTATTAAAAAGCGCCCGTTAGTGTGCTGGCATTGCAGATGCGTTTTCCCCACAACTGTAGAGATTGTTTCCCACAACTGTAAAGTAGGCCTATAGTCTAAACAGAATAAGCAAGCAGAATAAAGCACTGTTTGTTTGATCAGATTGTGACTGCATGTTTTAATTCAGTTTAACAAATCAAAGCAATGTATGATATTTGAAAATGACACCAGCAATAAATAGCCTACATACCTTACTTCCGTATCAAATGAGGCATAATTTGCACGTTTCTGAAAGTTTGCATATATCAATATAATGGATAAATAGTCTAAAAGTTACACAAAACTATATTCTATATATGTTCGATTTGCATTTTATGGCATCATACATCATCAATAGGCTTTATTCTTTAACACAAGTTTGGGATGCACCGTTCTTGGACATACTGCAATACCAAGTCGATGCGTGGAGTGGACGGAGCAAGCCCTTATTCCATCTCCCTGCTCCAAAAATCAATTTAATATATGGTCCCCGGATGGGGGACGTATCAGATATTAAACTGATAAGAACAGATTCTACACTTGATCTTAGCCAAAAGGCCGAGAAGCGATACCGTTACCGATTCCGGGGTAAGCAAGCAATTCCCGGCTATATCACTTTTATTGACGGTTTTTACACAAATATGTGTGTAAGCACATATCATAAAGGGTAAAATAGTACATGACAATGCCTAAATATATAAGTGATATTATAGCCAAGGAAACGCGTATATTAAAGAAATAACTTGGGTTTATAAACACGTTTTACGCGCTTCCGGGTCACGTGTGTTATGTTACTCCAATATCATTTGCATATTCCCAAATATCACATAATTCAAGTATGAAACACTAACTTTTACGGTGCTATAATTGTATTAATCCATACATTATAACAAAAATATATGCCACTAGAAAAACCGACTTACCTACTCCCCCAATTGAAAGAAAAAGAAAAGAAACACGTCTGCACCGCTCCGGCTAACAATATGACGATTTGGCACTCCCTGGTGAAGAACCTCTTGAACTGCATATCATGCTGCATGACGACGTCAAAATTCTACAGGTATTTTCGTTGTGCTAATATTTAGTTGTAATTGTAAATTTACGGAAAGTGTGTACTGCTTTGAGAGGTAGAATATGATTTTTTAAAATAGATTAAGCAAAGCGAAATAAACATAGATTTTAAATGACCAAAAATGAACATGGCCTTTTTTACTGAACATTTCAAGACCCATCTTCTCTTCTCCACTCTCACTTGTACTCCAGTCCCAATACACCTAGGCTATTATTTTAATTTACTTTTCAATTTAATTGCATATTGTTTCTATAATGTATGTTCCTGCCTTAGTCAAAAGTCCACAACTAATCCATGTACAATAACATCCTTGAGTGTTTTGAAAGGCATCTTGAAATTAAATTTATTTTCAGTAGTTTTCAGTTGAAATTTGAAATTTCAATGAATTATGTAATTTTCAACAAATACTGAAATAATAAAGGGGCTCAGTTAAATATATGCGTGCACTGTCCTATTTATATGGCAGTCTAGTGTAAAAAGTCACATGACCAGAGGTGTTTATTTCTTGGTCCCTATGTTCCCAGGTCCCTATGTTCTCAGGGCCCTGTGTTCCCAGGGTCCATATGTTCACCAAGGACCCTGGGAGAGCACATATGTAGAACTGGAGAAAATAGTAATGACCACAAGCAAACAGACCATGACTAACGTTTTCAGTGCTGATGACATGTCATATGTCAATGGCAGTGTTATATTTATTGTAGGATCAATCATTGAATATCAAACAAATCAATTCTAACCATAAATCTCTTATGCTACATGTTGCTTTGTTTATTATTTAAAATTGTTAAATTGGTCTAATTTAAGAATGTCTATGAATTCTGACTTTGCTGTTTCCCACGGTCACTATTGTGGCAGAGTATAAAACCTAATATTTTATTTATTTAACCAACATAAAATCAAAAAGGGCGTTAGGGAGGTCTAATGAGTAAAATGCATGTACTCAAATTACAAGGAAAAATGTGGGGTTTAACAGACAAGAGGCTTCAAAAAGTGTAACTGCACCCTAACGTGTAATTTGAGCTAAAAACGAAATTAATGATCTGTGATTAGACACATCAATGCTGGTGTTAATATTGACAAAATTACAGTTTTTATACAAATCTGCATTTTATGGTTTAAAAACAGCCCAGTTTTAGTGGGTGGAGTCAGGCTCAGAGCTAGGGTGCAGTCTAACCACTGATGTGGCTGTGGGGGTCTTTCTGATGGGTATTGCAACAGGGAGTGGTAACAATCAATTTTAGATAATTATGCAATATGACAGGACTAGAACTATGTGTAGGCTACACAAAGTATCACTATTAAATGCACTCATACTTCGCTCTGTAGGCCTATATAAAATATATAGATTATATGAGTGATCTTTGCTAGCCGGACTCCAGTAATTATGCTATGTTTCAATTGCCTTCTGCACCACATAGGTCTAGATTGTATAATTCTGACTGCTAACCATAACCTTATAAACACATATTTAATGACATGCTGGTGATGGTAAATAATCGAAAGACCAATGCCACTGTTAAGGTGTCAAAACAGAATCAAATCATCACATGGCACCATTTTTAAGCCTGTTATTCATTGCAAACATTTATTACAATTTTTTAATGATGCAAACAGCAAGTCCCTCCCTTGTTGGAACAGTTCATTAGTCATGAGGGAATACAAGAGACAGGAACAGAAAGGTTATGTATTTTGCGCCCCTTTAAGTTTCATAAAATTAAAATTAAATAAAAACAGCTCTTCCTTAACTGTAGAATTTGGCGTCTGCTACCATGCTGTTGTACTCTGAGAAAAAAAAAATCTAATTAAAAATTAAAAGAACAAGGCATGCATAATAGTTTTGTGGTAATGCATTGATCAATGGACACCCCTGATAAAAAATAAAAAAAACATCCATGTACGATGTTTATGTACATTTCATATATGTATACAGTATATGTTCCATTACGTACAGGTGTCATAAGCCTAGTTATCCTACAGGGACTCTTAGTTATGTATTGTATGTATCTACCAATTGGTCAGCAGAGCATCACCCTGCAAAGGTCTGATCTGGGTAAGTCATGTGTGTGACTTAATGTTAGATGTGCCAAAACACTGTATTCATCCATTTCTTCTTCACATATTGCAAGCTACTTTATTTTCCTAAATTTCAGTCAGTAAAAATAGTTTGTCTCTATTTCTGGTTTGTAATGTAGATAGATATGCAATTTCAACATTTGAAAGGAGAAGAAAAAAAAGTGTTGTATGTATGTAGATAGATATATTTCCCCCACCCCACGCTCAAAAAAAGGGAACCAACATATTCCTTAAATCCAATACATTTTACTATGCCCACAAGATAGAAAAGCTCTGTTCTCAAACAAAAGCATCAACAAAAGTAATGTGACATTTATCTTATTCCCAACAAACTGAGCTAATCGCACATGTAATACATTGGTAGAATAGCCACACAAACATTGGTAGAATAGCCACACAAACGCACTTTAATGGTGAGGGCTGTATATGGTACGTTTGTGTGTATGTATGTAAGCAAACAAGAACAAAACAAGTCATATTAATGTTAACACTAATATACTCGGTCGGATTCTTTTTTGTGTATTGCATTGTGGACTTTTGCTCACTGTGTTGGGATGGGGGGTGTTCGCAGCTGCAATACTAAGAGAATCATGTACAGATTTACAGTTCTAATGCATTTATCATCACACTGGAGGAACGCAGAAAATAATGGACAGGAGATAGAAAAGATTTTTATGTTTGAATTTGAACACCTCCTCGGCAGAGTCGATGCCATGTTACTCTTAGAAAAAGAATGAGCAGGGGAAGAGACGTGTATGCATGTGTGTAACCAAGTGTTCCACCAATACAAGTCTATTGGGTTCAGGTTGTACTGAGCTCTCTGACGGTGGAGGCACACTTATTTAACCAAACATGAGGCTGAGAGTGGTGGTACTGGTGGTGGCAATGGTGGGCGCCAGTGGTCGATCTTTAGGCCCTCCCCGATGGTGATGGTAGATTACTGCGCATGGCTGCATTAGTCGATGTACTGGGAGAGCCAGCGGAAGCCCTCGCCGTAACCCTGCCTTTTCAGCACGCTGCACATGAAAACCTCTAATGGCCTTGTGTTCAGCTCCTTCATGGGAATGTTACCCTAGGAAGAAACAGCATTTAGGTCAGATGGTGCAGTTTACAAAGAGCCTTTAGTCCAATATTCCCTTATTCACATGGGTTTCAATGCAGTCTTCATTCAGCCTTTGCTTTCACCTGCCGTTACTGTAGGCGTCATATTGCTGCTGAATTCAAAAGTGATGTTTCCGTAAATAGGAACAAACATTGGTGCAGGGATGCAGCGATTAACCGGTTTCACTATTAACCGGGATTAAAAAACCCACGTTTTTTTTAACCGTAACGGCTCAGCAACACAGTGTTTTCTTTCCTCACTCTCGAAACAGGGACATTTTGGTTGCACAGTGAGGGCAATAAAAGAAAGATTGCCAGGTGCAATCTGCAGATTGCAGACGGAACAAATACAAAGTTACACGAAAAAGGCTGTGCGGCACACATGCTGTCATGAGAGCAACATCATTGAATGTGATTCCTCTGCGTTCATTTAGGTGTGGCGCTGAATTTTATCCTCATAAGAAATGTCACCAGAACCATTGTTTTTAGTGCCTATGCCGACTTGTATCCATTATTAAGGTAGCCATTTCAGAAGCATTCGTACATTTCCCATTTTGTCCATGGTATTCTATGTGCAGTATATACAAATGCATAAGAATTAAAACCAGACCGACTCACCTTGCCTGTTGTCTGTCCATACAATACAAATGACTCCCTCAACTTCTCCTCGCTGATGGCCTCTGGTCTGTCGATTTTGTTGCCCAGGATAAGGATAGGCACATTTCCAATGGTCTCATCTGTCATTAGTGCCTGATCAGCAAAATAGACAGATATTGAACCATCATATTGATATTGACTGTTCTTTCTTTAAGATCATACGGTGAGAAGACCGAGTGGCCATATAAAATACTTACGTCAAGTTCTGTTTTTGATTCACCCAATCGGACAAGGTCTGCACAATCCACAAGGAAGACTATGCCATTGATGGCTGGGAGGTAGTTTTTCCACACTCTGCGAGCTGGACGAACAGGCATGCAGTCAACAAAAGCTTACCAGCTCCAGATAATATACATGTAACACAGTGACGACATGCACGTTTGCCTAATACAGTGTACCAGATACAATGGTATCAAACAGTGGACTGAACCCAAGCAATGTAAATTATTTGTAGAGAACCACATGTTGGTACACCATGATTTGATAACACAAGTTATTGTGCATTTCTTGCCAATCACATTTGTAATCTGTATAATCTTTCACATGATGTCAAATACATTTAAATCTCTCTCCCTCCCTCATATTTCAGACAGGGTCATTTATGGATAGCATAAATGGTGCTTGGTTTCAGTGGGGAGGACTACTATTTAAACCAGTTCTTAAAGCTGCAACAACAAAAGCTTCCCTTCCCATATTTGGACACAATTACACACCAGCTCTTTAAATGGATTGGACGTGTAGTGGGGAAGTAGTAATAGTATTTCCTCAAGCACAAACAAAATTAAAAATGTTATCATTATGACCAACCTTGTGCATGGCCTCCAAGATCAAAGGTGGTGAAGGTCATGCCAGCGATCGTCAACTCCTCCGATGCTGTAAGGGTAGCAAAGGTCAGTTACAGCCTAGAACATTCATTGTTTAGACCATCACCACCACTGACAATTGAGAAGTATAACCAGAGGTGGAAAGTAACAAATTACAATTACTTGCATTACTATAATTGAGTTGTTTTGTGTACTTTTCCTTTAACTAGTTTTTAAAAAGATGTAATTTTACTTAGTATGTTTTTTTTGAAGTATTGTACTTCGCTACATTTTAAACCACATTCATTATAGTGTTAAAAAAAAGTGTAAATAAAAAATGCAAGGAAAATACCGCGCAACGTTCTTGTCTGAGCATTGTCCGGAAACAGTATCTTGTTTAGTGGTAGCCTTGGCAGCGCATGTGGCTAGAATGGTATGCATTTCGGTCACAGCACGCACGGTGCAACGCTTATAACAAGCGTGGCAGAAGATTGCAGGTCCGGACACTAAATACTAAAAATATTGAGCGCTATTAGAACATTTTTATAAGATGTGCTTCTGGAACGTGCAAATCCGACGCAATATATCCTGACGGACTACTGTTACAGGAAGCTCATCTCTTTCCAAACCCTAACACACAGTTGGCTAAAAGTGTTGACGGTGGGTTAAAGTTTGTTGGAGGCAGCTGAGCTGAACCGATTAGCCTATAGTTGTATAACGCGTGTGTACATAAGTTATGCACTGCACTACAGTACTGTAGTCGTTTTCATGGAGGAAAGGTAACACCGGTGTTGGATCTAATTCATGTATGAATACTGTGCATCTTTGTCTAAAAAAGTTTATGCCTCTCTTTTAGATCTGTTTGACATGGTAAATGCATTTGGCAAAAAGCACATTGAAAAATGATCTGTTCTTTTTCGTGTTGTCTTGAGAGTAAGACTTACTTTTGACTTGTAAAATACTGACCTGTTCCTACCTGTGGAAGCTACTGTACAATCCTCTATACCTTACATATCCACATTAAATGTGGTGAAATAGTAGCCTACTGTAGAATAGCCTATCTGACATTAATAACGTGTAAATACATCTATACAGTAGCCAATGTGACCATGTCACAATTTTGAGCAAACCTCATTACAGATATTATTTTAAAGTCAAACTTGATCATTCCAATCACGTTTTTTCAGCCAAATGCACTATAGAGAATAACATGTTAAACAACACATTAAATAATAAATACCTTATAGATTTCAACTGCGCTCCTAATTTTTTAAATAGGGGCATGTGCTCCTTGGGTGGAAAGTAAGCGTAGAGCCCTGCACAGGCGACACCCCGCCACTATTCAAAAAGTAACTAAAGTTTCCTCTCAGTACATTTTAAATTAGCTACGTTTGACTTTTACTTTAGTAGATTTTTTTTATACCAGCATCTTTACTTTAGTAAATTTGTATTAAAGTAATGGTACTTTTACTTTAACTGCAGATACAGGCAGACTAACCTTTTCAAGTGAAGTTATTAAGTGTATGTAAATCAACAGTAACTTACTTGGATGTAAAGTTGGCACATGCTGTCCCAATCTGTCATCTTTGAGCATGTGCAGTAGCGTCGTCTTGCCAGCATTGTCCAGGCCCAGAAAGACTAACTTGCCAGATTTCTTGTACAGTCCTGAAACACCACAAGAAGCACAGGCTTGGTAATCACATCATTATATATTTAAGCTCAGAAAATAGTCAATGGGCTGTCACTAACATAACAGTTTACACAAGTGATGTACATTTAACACAAATAAATATTCTTAAGATAAAATCTCATGTTTTGTCATAATGTGTGTAAAATTGAGGTGGTTTACATTGGCAGTGAGTGGGGATCAACTCAATTGAGAAGAGGGTCTTTATGAAGGAATCTAGTTCCTTCAACATTAACTATATTCCCCATGTACTTAGCAAGAGGTGACCATTATGAGGCTGAAAAAAGGGGCTAGCCCAGGTCACCATATCGCTGAGTTTGTAATTCCAAGTGGATGCCCATCACTGCTGCTTGACTCACTTATTCAGAGAGCGATGACAATGCGACCTGTCTGACAGGGCGAGCAGGAGCAACCACTTCACAGTGACGCACAAACTAGAGCATAGTACTTCAGGGAGGAGAACTTCAACTAGCAGCAAACACACTACTGTTGCATTCACATGAACATGGCAGACGGCAACACAGATTATCAGGTATAGTGGACGAGAGCAGGATGAGACAATTACAGTAGGTAGGTGGCACCGGCAGATAACATGTCGACCAAAAGTTCAAATATTTGGATTTGAACTTCAAACTGTATATCTTTTTTTGCAGTCACCGTGGCGGAATGGAGAAAACATTGTCAATCTGGACAACTAGAAGCTAATCATTTTGGTTAAATGTCACTAGAATTCTAGAGTTACTAAAATACTAAATAAGTATGTATTATTCCATTATTTGTAAACAAGCGGCATCACCATAGGAACATAAAGTCCCATGCTTTTCATTTTTGTCCGCCGTGCTATTGATTCAGATATTATTGCTGTGCTGTTCAGGAGGTGTTTGCCGTCTGCTCTGTCCCATCGTGTGAATGCATCTTAAATCCCAGAAAACATTTGGAAAAAGATCACAATGCAACAATTGGATTTTAATTGGTTTAAATCAGGGTGGAAATACAACCCATATGTCGGGCAGTAACAGTGAAACACCCAGCGATACATGAGATGCCATGCCACTGATGAGGATTACACACCATGGCGATGATGCAATACTACAGGAATCACAAGTAAATATATAAAGACGTTTGTGTCCCCTTCTTGTACTTTATAGCACACCAATGGATTTCACTGATGAAATCAAAAACTTGGCCATTAACCAGACGCTATGTAATTTGAAGCAAGTACAACTGCAAGTATTAAGTAGCAATTACCTATTAGGGGTCAGGCATCATGCTCACAGATGCTCACATAACCTCTAGGGTGAGAGTCGACTACAATAACCAAAGTTGTGCGCCTACTATAGCAGTTAAAGAAACTGGCTATCTATAGTCATAACCTAGTATGTGGGACACACGCTGAGGCTTCTTACAGCCTTCCAGCACATAAAAGATACCATGTGATTAGGAACAACGCCATCTTTTGTGCACTTGTGGCCCACCTTTTATCACTTATGGATTAAGATTGATGCCAGATCAGTTCTACAGCTCTAAAGAGATTAATAGAAATGACTGGTCAAGCTTGACTCCCAACTAGAAGGGAGACGTTAAAAGCACCCCCTTCCCCCCTAGTGACAAATGAAAGTGGGATCTGCAGCTTCACAGTCTGCCATATTTTTAATGAAATGCTTGTCAATGAGAGAGACAAATGGCGACTACAGGTTGAAACTTTTCCTGGCAGCATTCATTTGTATGTTGGCATGCCATAAATAAGTATTTGTAGTAAAAAAAAAAGGCTTTTTAAAAAAAAAGTTTAAATTGTGTCTCTCTCCATTGAGTAATGAAGGGATATTATTTCTACAGAAGATGTGAATGGGGAACTTCTACTAGCCACTAGTAGTTATATTGCTGAGTGGTGTGTGTGCCAGATGATGGCAGACTTTGACTCTCTATATTCAAACCTATGTATTAATGTTCAGTACATTGACAGACAATTTAATTAGTAACTAATTTGTGCTTTCAGCGGTGCCTGTCATGTTTGTCAAATCACAAGTACTCACCTAGAAACTGCAGTACGCTACTAAAACCACTATAAATCCAATCAAATATGAATGACATATCCGGAGTCGTTGAATCCTGAAATGCAGTAAAAAACACTAGTAAGAAAATGTACTAATAGTGACCAGGCACACAAAAGCCAGTGATTAGATTTTGGCCACAGTATCTATTTGTCTATTATAAAAATATAATTGTAATACATTAAGAGCATGAAAACATTTAATATTGATTAACATTATGTAGTTTGTGGTTTAATACAGCAATTACATTGAGACCAAATCAGCAGTCATTTCTGCACCACATAAGTGAGGTGTGATCTCACCATGTACAGAACAGATGTTATTTAACATATATGGAGGTTTACACAACAGTTAAGGTAGGTGACACAGTCAGTGTATAGCTTTCTTGATATTATAATCATCGTCTTGTAATTATTGGGACAGTAGGAAGGAACAGGAAATAATTGTAGAATGCCCAACTATAGGTTTCAAAATGAAAGTGATCTAGGCCTCTGTATTGCTAGCAAAATTGTGTACAGTTGGCACACCCACAGAAACGGTATCCCCTTTACCAAATTACTCAAATCAGAGTGTAATTCAATATTCCAAACACCTGCATATTCTAATATAGTGTAGTAGAGTTTTTACTTAGATGTAGAAACACTTAAGTTTAATATAAGTGTATAAAACAAGTAAAACACAAAGCTTTTCAGTAAAAAAAAAAAAAATGTAATAGCTCAAATCCTTAAATATGGAGCCGTGTTATTTTATTTCAATGAACACCATTTGGCAGTTTTGACAAACTGTTGTCTGTGACAAGTCAAACTGTAGTAGACCTAGTTGCACAAAGTGCAAACAATCCCACGGCTAAAGTATATAGTATCCAAGGTTCAAGAGCATTCACAGCTGAACTACACGTCAGCAGCAGCTTTGCTCTCTGAGCCCGCCCCAGATGGCAGCAGTGACAGCAGGGTGGGCTGACGTTATAGCCTCCCACGTGTGTGGACCGAAGATAGGATCAATGCCGGCAAAGCAAAACAGAAATCCACAACCAGTGTACCAATTACATTATTTACCATAAACCCCTGCGATATAAAACAAAAAAACAGCACACACTAAAGAGCTTGTTGCAAATGACTAAAAAGATATCAAAAGAATCAAAGCTGCTGTAAACAGTACAAGCTGAGTTATCATCCTAGCCCAGCAGTAACTTCAAAGATAAACCTAATCAACAAGTGTTATTAGATAAGTTAAAAAATGAAAAACACATCACCACAACCCAAGATAAACTGAGACTCACGGAAGTTTTAGTGCAAATGTCTTATTCAAATATTTTAGTTCAAATTTATTATTCAACATTACAGAATAATTTAAGTTACACTTTTTTTTGAAAGTACAAGGGTGTACATTTTTGTCCCATAAGAATGTATTAAGCATAATATATATGTAACATATTACTTTTTAACCCAACACAGTATTCAGCTGTCATTTCATTCTGTTAATTGATGCATTTAAGCATACACATCATTTACTCACTCCAAAAACAAGTGAACCGCTACGATAAATAAGAAAAGCCATTAAGTAATTCACATATTTAACGTCCATCGTAGTGTCACGTCAACTATCTGGATGCTATGAAATACGTGTCATGTTCTCCGAGGGGCGACATACAGTACGGTACAGAGGAGATGCATCAACAGGCTCCAGAAATGGAATGCGAGCATCGGGAATGTCACAAATTGCCAATAAAGATGTTAAAAGAAGCTATGCGGGCTAATGTACATGTTAAATAAGACGATGCATTTTAATAAACAAGTATATTCTTTATGGAAACACAATATATGTTACAATAACTTGGCTTTGTGAGCTAATCAGTGGCTAGAAAATAACATTTAATTTAAGCGGTGCCACTCCAGATAACAAATACAGTACGGTACCGGTAGCCTACGTATAAAATCAGACTGGGTTTATCGTACAACCGTTAATTAGCTAAATGTAGATTTTCTACGATTCAAATATTCTCGTCGCCTTGATGTTAACAACAACGTAGCATCGTTAGCAATCATGATAACTGGCTAGCCGCGTTAGCAGCCTTTGCTACCGTAGCAGATATGCCAACCTTTACGCACTCTATTCTAATAGTTGACAATATGATTTATTGAAAGACTTACCTCTTGGTTATGCGTAGATAAATTCACTGAGTGCGTTCGCTCTAATAACCATTAATATCGGTCCTTCTGACAATAGAGAGCCCGCAATTGAGCCTTTCCTCTCCTTTGGTATTTTGTTACTGAGCCACGACACTGCAATGGCTGTTCAACAACTCCCAGATTCGGCACAGCCGCTTCCTGTTTATGTTTCACAATCATCTTTCCGGTGGGGATACAAAATCATTTAGATGGAGCAGGTACTATTGTAATTTCGGGAATTCAACAGAACAATCTATTCATCAAATGTAGTTGCAGTTAAATGTCTAACTGACAGACCACTTCACAGTTGTGTGGTAATCATTTAGTCATATTTTGATAGATTGTGGCGTTTTGACCTGCGAAGTCAATCGAGTTCTGTTCATCTTTTATCTTGTACATGTGTTCATCTAGTACAAGATAAACTGTTGGGTGTATTATATTTTGGTACGCATACTTACTGGGCGGTTTCGTATTCAATTCGACGATGAATTAAATAAGTAAAACAAGACAAATAAATTTTCCGATCCCGGCTCTCTTCTTGTTTCTAGTACACCAAAAAACGAGCACAAGAGGAAATGCCACGTGTACACACTGCGCTTGCGTGAAGAGGTCTCGTTTATCCTGCTGCTGGGTGATCCCAACTTCCTGTGAAAGACGAGAAGTCTCTCGTAAGGCAATATCATCTTCGCAAGGCCTACACCCGTGTCGAGTTGAACGGGGAACGAACGACTACAGTTATGATCCTGTGATACGTTAGTTCGGGTGTTGAACTTCCCACCCGCCAATATATTTTACGGCGGCGATACAGTTACTTCTTTAGTCGAAAACACTACTTACAAAATCTGGTTACGTTGACCCGTGCTAGCCAGCGAGCTAGCTGAAGACGCAGCTAGCACACCCTTTCTAACACATTTGCTTACGGACTATTTCAAGATGTCAAGTGCGGGCTTCAACACTCAGAATGGGGCAGGAGGACAGGGTTATGTGAACGGTGAGTAATTATGTCGGTTCGGCGACTTAACATGAATTAAGTCACGCTGATGCCAACAGGTAACATTAGCAGGCTAACGTTAGTTAATATTGACAGCCTCTCAGTGGTGATTTCGCTGGACTTGGCAGCTACAATAAACCTGATCATCTCGTACATATATTGTGAATGTTTCGCGAGAATAACACGTTTGCTGTAGTTATCTTAGCGTTGTATTGTATCAACTATATCTATAGCTAGTTTTACTTGGCCACAAATTGATCTCGCTACATTACAGTAGGCTTAACGAACCATAGCGCAGTCGACGTTAACAATGGGCATGCAGCTACCGTAACATCTAATAACCTTTTTTGTGGAAAAACTATCAACACAAGTTGTTTACCGAGTACCGGTATTGTATGTTCTCATCCCATCGTTATACTAAGTAATTGTGTTATCATGACGTCAGCTTGAATGAGCATGTGGTCGTAAACACATTTGGCGTAATCTCATGTATACATGTATGTATGTATGTATGTATGTATACACACATTCGCATATATATATATATATATATATATACACACGTATGTATGTGTACATACATACATACATACATACATACATGTGTGTGTGTGTATACATACATGTGTGTATACATACATGTGTGTATACATACATGTGTGTATGTGTGTATACATACATGTGTGTATATATATGTGTATAGTAGTCTGCGTAGCCCTGGCGGGTTTCCTTTTTATACGTTTTACTGTACATGTGGCACATTGAGGATGATCCAGATGTGTTGCCAAATACCTCCTCGGCCAGCCAATAACTTAAGGGACTAATTAATTTTTCTCACATACTAGGACAGTTTCAATCCAAACACATGGCATGTGTTGCCTCTGTCTTAATTACTATTAAAGGCAGCAACCCATGACACTTCTAGTCGTTGCAGTTAGTTACAAGTCACTCTATTTAACCTATATTTACCTAATAGCTTATATTGTAATGCTGTTGTAATACTTTGAACTTTGATCTCAGAGAGATATCACAGTGAATAGCAACAGTCGAAAAGGTTAAGTTTGTAAACCCCCAAGAATTTTATTATACAATTCCAAATCCCCATGAAATCAAGTTAGGCTCTCCTAATATTGTGACATCTTAATAGATTCCATCACATTACGAATTCAAGTTCTCTCATTTCCCACATTGAATTAACTTTCAACTAATTGTATATGGATGGATAGCACAGAAAAGGATAGAAACCTCTGTCTGTTTTCATTAAAGATTATTCTCTAATCGTTTAACTTTAGTCTTCTACATACCACACATACTTTTGATTTAACACACCTATTTCCATACTGCAAGTCAGCGATTGTTTTGGTTTATTACGTAGCTCAGCCCAAGTACTACATACTACATCAGCGTGTGAAACATATTTTTCTAAAGAGCATATGTGTATGTATATGTATGTGTGCACATGCTAACAACTTTAGTATGACTTTCTAGCCTTGCCTGTGTTCCCCAGGTCCTTCCCACAACCCTGTAAGTGTGCAGCATCCACCAGGGGGCTACAGCATGGACCAACCAGCTCCATACACCTCTGTGCAGAGCAAGGCAGCGGCAGGCCCTGGCCTCTACAACGCGGGGCCATACCAGGCCACATCTCTCCCGGTCGGTGGCTACCAGGCTCCTCCAGGGCAGACACCCTTCACGAGGTCTCACCTGGGAGGTCTCCCGCTGCCCCACACCCCTCCCCAGTCAGCCAGCCCCGTCCCCCGGTTGCCCCCGACACAAGCCACCCCTCCCCCTCTCGTGTCCTCCACTAACTACTACCAGCCCCCGCCTGCAGCCTGGCAGTACACTGCCCCCCCAGCGATGGGGACACCTGCTCCCACGACCACAGCGGCCCACGGCCTCATGGGTAATCATCAGGCGGACCCACCCGCTGCCTCGCCTCTTCTTCCGGCGGGGCACTCGTCTGCGCTGCCGCTCGTCTCCCATAGTGCCACGCATGCTGCCGGGCTGGCCCCTCCCACAGCCTCCCTGCATAGCTACGCTCAGACAGGTATGGGTGCGCTCTCTCTCTCTCTCTCTCTCTCTCTCTCTCTCTCTCTCTCTCTCTCCTTTTGTCTCTGCCAATTCAATTCATTGTCTTTATTTTCATTGTTTGTTATGAGGAACAATGCTCCCACAGCACTTTACAATAGAATAAGGATTACAATTTCATAGATTTTTGCACTTGATAATATCCCAGAAATAACCAAGACACAAATAAATATAGGAAGGAAGGAAAATTACATTGCTGAAGCGGTGCAAATAAAATACATAAATATCATATTAGGGTCAAATTAAAGATACACTGACTGATTTCTAAAATCACAGATTGAAAGAAATAATAATAATACATCTATCTCTCTCTCTCTCTCTGTCTCTCTCTTTCCTTTCGGTCTCTCTGTCTCTCTCTGGTTCTCTTTTATTTTACTTATTCAACTGCTCTCTTTATCGCTCTTTCTCTATAGTTCAGTCAAACTATTTTTATTGCAGGGTTGAGATGCCCTTTTGAAGAATAAATAATCAAACACCATTATTACCACATCACAATATACTGTGTCACTTCTGACATTCCTGTTACATTCAGTAAATGTATGGCAAATGAGGGAAATAATGATAAATGGTTGTATTGTTCTGATATAGACAGTCAATGAGCTAGTTACTCATGCGTTGCTGGCATGCCTGTGTCTTTACGTCACCCAATGTATGCGGCCATCTTTTAGGCTGATGTTGGAGGTGGACATTGCACTCTGCTCATCTACGCTGACTAGGTTGGCAGACCGTTGCCTATGCAGATATTTACTTCCTTGTTGTGTAAAGGCCAAGCAAGACAACACTTGCTGACTTGCTTTTAATGTTGAAACTGATTTTGCTTTCACTTCCCCCTCTTTCTGGAGCCTGCTAGGACATTGTATAGTTCGTCGTATGTTATCAATCAATTAGTGGAAACTAACTTAATGGTGCAAAGGCAACAAGAGCATGACTGCTTTTATATCTTTTTTAATTTTTCTGAGACTATTCTACATTTCAATAAAGACTTTTTTTTTTTAAATTACCTGCATACAACAAAATTAGATATCCGTGAGTGTCTTTGGTTCAGTACGTTATTTACATTATATGTTCAATGAACTGAAAATGTGTTAATGTGAATGTCTATTTTGAAAACCGAGAGGACTTTGTAAATTGTCCAGCTGTTGTTACTTCCATTTAGACGGCGTGGTGTTACGGACACTCGGCCATACTTTCTAATTTACTTCAACATACCTTGCATAAACAGCACAGCAGTTGGTTAGATTCTGTTTAAATATACAGTGTGTTTTCTCTTTTCTTTCTTACTACTACAACATATGAATGATGCCATATTATTTTCCAGGAAATGCACACCCAATGAATTCCATGCCTCCCATCATGTACCAACAAGCCAGGGCCCCTTATGGACCCCCACCCACTGGACCCCCATCAACTTTGAAGGCCACCCCACCCCCACCAACTGGCCCCCTCATGGGCAGTGCTACACCTCCACCCCTGAAAGCTGATGGTAAGCCTGTGGACATCTGTTTGGTTTGTTACAGCTAGAGAGGAAACGGTTCCGTATTTCAAGATGAACCACAGTAAAATTACCCACAGTTAATAGTATTACCGTTCCAAATTTGACTGGCCGTTAAAACTGTTTAATTACCGCGCTGAGTCTGACAAACTCACGGTAAATACCAGCACCCAGTATCAACCAAAGTTAGCAACAGGTGTTTGTGTTGCGTTGATGAAACCCGGGCGGAAGGTGCTCCTTCAGCGCGTTGCATACCACATACACGGCTCAGCAGAGCTTCCCAGTCCTGTGTTTAAAAGGACAAAGGCTTTCCCCTTGAAAGGGAGTGCCTGCGACGCACCAGCTCCGCGGAGCCCCAATCACTTTGCATGCAGTGTGTGTGCGCGTGCAACAGGCTGAAGGAGCTCTGCCACCGCCTTGTTAAAAACACTGCACGCTTCTTTTTTATAGACACTAGACTATATAGCTTACTACTGTAGTCTACTAGCATTTGGCGTGATGTGTACCACTGCAGGCCCAGCCACTTGCTTCACCATCTGCTCGCTGGAACGTGTTGTCAAAGACTTAAGCTCATAGGTTCATATATTTGTGATTCTCCATAGGCTAAGTAAACTGTCCTAAAACATGTTGTATCATGTTAGGCTAATTCATAGCCTACTGCGCGATCAGTGCATTCAGTGTACCATGAGCAAGTTAGCCTAACAGTAGACTGTTGCATACATTAAGTATGAATGATTGCACTTACATACAGTTTAATCTCTAGCGGCAGCCTATAATATTTAAGGAGTGCTGAATACAACAGTCACGTTATGTCAGTTTCGGCACAGCACAATGCGTGGCCTATTTGGACTTCTTTGTTCTCATCGCCTCCCTTGTTTTCTTCTTCACCTCCTCTCTCCCTCCATGCCAGCTCAGTGTGGGGCGGGTTCTAACAGCATGTTGTTCCCCACTGAGCCCGACAGCCAGGAGGGAGATATTGAATGTCCAGGTGTGGCTAAGTCTTTTGCTGTTGTCATGGTTTCGTCCCATCCTTGCATGTTGCTGGTCCCCGTATTTAGGAATGCATTGATTCTGGTTCTGAAAAAATGCTACCAAAATAACTGCCAAAGGTGTGTCCACTGGTAATTCTTTGTCAATATCTGCTATACATGAATATCATACCAGTTTTACTTGTTTAAGGATTGATGCATCCCTACTCGGCATTCTCCTGCCTTATTTTCCACACGATTTGTCAAAGCCAAATAACTAAAATGTTCAGGTACCACGTGTGGTTTCTCAGACAGTATTTATTCAGCAAAGATTGGGCTTTGCCCTGCTTTTCCTTCAGAGAAACCCATTGACTAGCGGAGTTCAGCAAGAGAGCGCCACCGTTTTAAATCAGTTACACCAGCTATGCTGGCTTTTAGAGTTAAGATCTATACGCAAGTGCCTTTTGTAAACATGACAAACCCTCTATGATAATCTAAAAATGAACCCTATCTTTTCCATTTGAATACAAGCAATATTAGCCTAGTGGTTTGTTTCTCAGCTGAATGGTCCGGGCAGGGGATACATTCCTTACATTGTCCTACCACGCGCACAATGCATGATGCCATGCTTCTCCCACCCCACCAATATTTTCCTTTAGTGATTGTAATTGTGCATAATGCAAGCTGCTTTGCAAAAAGTCCATCTGACAGTTCCCTTTTGTCATTAATGTAGAGAAACAAAAACAATTCTTACCTGGAAATGCTTTTATTGCTTAAAATTTACAGTATTAATCTCCAAATGAAAATTGTTTAGAGATTTATTTTTGACCAATTCTAGTCCAATGGGCATTTGACATTCACATGTTTCCCCCTTTGTGTTGTGTGTTGTTTTGTTATCATTTCAATATATTACATGAAGATATGTTTGTGTTCATGTCTTCTCTATTGCTTGTGGCTAACTGTATTGGATGTAGTTCTATAGATAAAGAACATCAAAGTTTAGTGGGTAATCTGTGGTGTTTGCTTTGAACTCAGGACCTCTAGCTGGCAACACTCTCCAGTCCCCAAACAACTTTAACCATGTCAACAACAAAATGGGTAAGTCTGTCTCTACTAAAGTGCTGTTAAACTGCTGTTGGATGGATGAACCTGTTTAACATCTGTAATACCTTCTGATACTCTAGCTGGTCCCCCCCAGCCAGGACCACCCGGACGGAACATGGGCCACTACCCATCCCTCCCCCCTGGGTACCAAAACAGTCCGGTGCCTCCTAATTCTGGCCCCGCGATGCACCCTGGGATGCAGGTCTCCACACAGCCCTACCCTCAAGCTCCTCAAACGTACCAGCAGGTCAGACCGATTGCATGGTTGTTGGCTAACCTTTCACATCACGAACATATCACTTCGTAGTCTGGCATAATGACATCAGTTCAATATGGGAGTACAACATTAGCTACCAGTACTATCTTTTGGTTTAGCACCCTTCTTCGCATATGTTTATAAATGGTGTCAGGACCATTCCTCTAAATATACACTACACTGAAGACTCCTATTTCCGTGTTTCCATTATCTGGCAACGTCCAGCACATTTAAATCTCTCATGTCTTGTGAAAATAATTTCCTCTAAGCACTATTTGAATTTTATTAAATAGATATTAATTAAATTTCCACATATCTTTCTATCAAAATCTATATAAACATGTCTGTAATTTGATGACAAGGTTTGCCTATATGCGAAACAAAAGAACCACTTGTATTACATTTGTATAATTTACATAACAAGCAAAACCTTTTGAAGTATTTTATGAAACTATTCCAGTCTAATGACGGTCTAATCGAGGTATGGTTGCCAACTGCTTTGCCATGTCACTGTGCCGTGGCACAGTGAAACATGTCTCCCTTAAATAGATTCTGTTTTTACACATTTAAAGCTTACATTTAAACTATCTTGCTTAAATTATGTTTACTTGCTTTCACTTTAGTGCTGGGACGATTAGTCGACGTAACCGACGTCACCAGTTACGTAAATACGTCGATTTGCTAAATGTACCGTCGACTCGGAAAAAAAATATAGCTATGCTCAGATCTGAAAAATGTTGCCGTTAATGGACTGAGAGGGCAGCAATAAGCTGCGAACGCGCCCAGTAATCTAATCAAATATGTGGCATGTTGTGTTTGTGTACCTACCCTAATACATCCACTGATTTGGTCCGGTTTATAGCCTGTAGCGGTAAATGGCAGACGAGCAGCAGCTAACAATGTTAGCGTTAGCATCTGCTAGTTGCAGCGCGTGACATGCATTGGTACAAAGCGTCAACGAAAACATTGCGAGACACAGTGAAAGAGCTACACGCAAACACGGATCCATTGAAGCGGAGAAAAATAGCGGAGCTGCTTTAGTTTCAACATGTGCAAACACAAAGCATGCATCTGCTGCGTTCGAGCGCTGTCACACTGTCTTGTTAAAGGAACACTAGCGGACTCTTTCTTTCGCGCATAGACCAAAATGTTTTACCTGAGAGAACATGAGAGAAGGAGAGGGGAGGAGTTCATGCATCTGCTTTGGTGGGTGTATTAGATTTGATTAAGATTGCACTAGTTTTAGTTATTCCTGGCTTTTAGAATTAGTGCACATATTTTACTGTAAGAGGATTTGGTTGGGACTGCTAAGCTTGAGGTTGCACTAATATTTAGGTATTCCTGAAATGTATTTCATTTCACTTAATTTTGTGCTAAATGTATAATGCACTCACTTCTTTTTTAACAAGCTCTTGCAAATTTAAAATGAAAGACTATACATATATAAAAAATTGTTTTAACATTATATTTTACATTAAACTATTAAAACCAGTCAGTGATTGCAACACAATACACTTTGTGTATTGTTAAGCAAAATGTGCTCATGGTCTAGCTGCCCATTGGGACAGTTTTGGGCTAGCTGGCCATTGGGACAGTTTTCATACATGCTGTAAACTATAATCTAGTGTGCCACTGCCCTGGCTTTGTAATAAGGAACACAAAGTGGTACAGGCTATGTGGGATATGAGGGAGTCCTGGCATCGACTGGATTTTTATATTATCAATAATGGGCTCAATTGTGGGCTCAATAATCAATAATCCAAAGCACTGTTTTTTGCCTGACACACAAGGTGCAAGGTGCGACCAACCACAGGGAGCAGTTAGGGGTTAAGCATCTTGCTTACACCGGGGTTCGAACCCACGACCTTCAGGCTGGAAGCCAAACACCCAGACCAGACCACTTATCCTGTCCGGATAAGGAAGATATCCGATTGGAATCAAAAAAAAAATCGGTAGATTAATCGACCAAAAAAAAAATCGTTTGGTACAGCACTAATTCACTTGACCTATTTGACCAGAAAAATTGCCTTTTGGTATGCCAAGTTAGGTAACAAGGCATATATATACTGCTGGTTACTCATGTCCCCAGCATTGATTCAGTAGTGGTTGTTTGTGACAGTCAGCAAGACCTTATCAAGAGTGTGACCTGTATAATGATATACACATATTCATGTGTATGGTTTACAAACTTTCCGTGTTGTAACGTTAAATTATCTTGTAAGAATTTGTGTTAAGCCTAGCCTGTCCCAAAGCTGCCGCCGATTCAAATAGAATGCAAATGTAGCGGCTGCGATTTCTAACAGACTTCAATAGCCTGCAATAACCCTCATTTATACCACGATGTCCTTCGATGTCTGTCAGCTTTGTTTTAAGATCAATAATAACACCGATCATATTTGACTGGAGTTTCTGCCAGTTGGTCTGTAACACTGGAACTTTGACTGGCTCCCATTCTGCCCTGTTTCTACGTCTTCGCACATGTATTTGATACGATTAGGACTAAACCTCTTCCTCACTGTCCATGGCTCTTAGCAGCCCAGCGGGCCCGGCCCGGCCCAGCTCAGCCCATCCCTGGCTGCCCTGAGCCTCCAGTCCAGCACCCCGGAGGCCCTGAGAGTGGTGAACTTGCTCCAGGAGAGGAACCTGCTGCCTCCCGGCTCCGTCCCCATCCCGACGCCCTGTCTGCCTCAGGACCTGCAGAAGGTCAACTGTAACCCGGAGTGAGTTGGACCGCCCGACAGCCGTGTGCAAATACATGTGACACACACCTGCTTTGTTGGGCGCACGTGTTGAGGACACACACACGCACATTACACAACAGCACTACACAACAGCCGTCATTGCAACTTGCTGCCTCCAATTAATGAGTTAATAGGGGGTTCTGGACAGACCCAAAGGATAGCTAAATTATGTGTGTATCTGTGTGTGCAGGGTGTTCCGTAGCACTCTGACCAGCATCCCTCAGACCCAGACTCTGCTGAACAAAGCCAAGCTGCCCCTGGGCCTGCTGCTTCACCCTTTCAAAGACCTCTCGGTAAAATAAAGACTCTCACGCACCACTTAGTACACTCACAAACGGCCACATCATATCACGGCCCTTGGGCATTCATCTATTGAATGGACCTCCTTCACCAGCGTTTAGTTAAGTACCAGTGTTTAGTCACTGTTCCTTCACCAGCGTTTAGTTAAGTGCCAGCATTTTAGTCACTGTTCCTTCACCAGCGTTTTAGTCACTGTTCCTTCACCAGCGTTAAGTACCAGCGTATAGTCACTGTTCCTTCACCAGCGTTAAGTACCAGCGTAT
>JAODLL010000006.1:384432-395596 GCA_026546735.1 Forbesichthys agassizii | reverse complement strand
ATGCATTTAAGCATAATCACCATCATCGCTAATTACAAATGGTTTCCCTTACATACACACGCAAGTATATGGAAGTGTTTCACCAGATGGTTCAGCAAATGTCGGATTTGCAGTGCTCCCTGCATGTCCCAGCCTTTGTGACCAACCTCTGGACCCCCAAACTCTGTTTGGAGTATGTGCAAGCCATCCGTGATACATGTATCTGTTCTGATGGGATTCCATCCTCATCAAGACTTCAATGGCTTCCAGAAGTGCTATTCAGCAGAGCTCAAGTGTTCTGCCTCTTGGGTATCATTGACAACATGAGTCCCATTGATAAGGCTGAGAATGTGGGATGAGCGCACGTGAATGTCAGCAGGTGAGCGTGCACACAGACACACAAACAAATAAGCATAAGCATACATTTTCGCACCCCATATAATGCATAGTGAAACATTCATTTGCACTCATACATACTACAGAGCAAGTTTTATGCTTATACACTTTGCCAGACAGATATGAACTTTCTCAGGGCTGCAGCTCGGCTCCACTGTTTCGTGATAATGATAAGGCCTCGTAATCCCTACGTAGATTTGACCTTTGTCCTCTCTATTTTTAAACTGTCTTGTGTGTTATATGTTGGGATCTGGCTGGTGCAGGGGGATTAGGTATGTGTTTGGGCAGAGGTGACTGCAGGAACCCCTATACTTGTTTTGTTTGGCAAATCTGCAACAGGCACACAGCTGTTGGCAAGGCCATTATTCATAGAACCAAAATCATTATGCTGAGTGTGTGTGTGTGTGTGTGTGTGTGTGTGTGTGTGTGTGTGTGTGTGTGCGTGTGTGTGTGTGTGTGTGTAAAGGAAAGCTATAAAGAAACACTTAATGTAAAGAAGGAATGAAAAAAGAGATAAATATAGAATTGGAGAACTCAAGAGTTTCCGTGTGCAAAATTTACATCATATTTTGCATATTGACATGCAACCTACAGTTGTGAAGATGCCAAGGAATTCCTTCATGATATAATTACTATTATGTTTCATACTAATCTTAAATGTTAAACAAAGTAGCACATTTTTTAAATAAAATCTTCAGTGATTTCCAGGTTAATCACAGCCTTTTTAGTTTGTAATCATTTGTTTATTCCAATGCTCACTCAGGAAGTATATTTGACAATATGTCATAAAAACAAATATTAAAACGCAAATGAACAATTTGTCAATGCTACCTTTGTGTACCATACTTCATAATTTGTTTTGTTTACTTTTGGGTAAATAAGAGAACCTATACTGAAAAGAAAACCTCCAGAATTCCAATGCTACATTATTTATGGTTAAATATGTTTAGATTTGCGTTTTTGATATTTGTAAACTGGAAATTAATTGACCCTGACCTTGACCCAGACCAAGTAGTTAAAATCTTCATGGCTGTTTGATACATCTGAGCAGTCATGCATCTGTCATTTGCTTGCACTCTTACGAAGATAAACTAGTCCCTCACCTGACAGTTAATGGGTTTGGCCCTCTGATTAATTGTGATGAATGGACACTCTTTCATAATCCATTGCGTTGTTGGCTGTGTGCCCTGTCAGTGCTGCCGGACACAGCTGAATGGTGACACAATCTGACATTGCAGAAGAACAGAGGCTTGCTACTGCCCCCTATTGGAATGGAGACAACGTGATGGTTGTTTGAAGCAAGCCACATAAATTATACTTTGCTACAGGTAGAGATGGGCAGACAGACTGACATGCACATGCCTGCACACATACATGTGTTCGCACACACACGCATGGACACACACGCACACACACACATAGTAAAATCCTATATTTATCTTACATATTAGTTGTTGCAGTAATATTAAAAACACATTAAATATGTAGCTGCAAGCAACGATCAGAGGGTTTAAGCCCACATGGGAATGTTAATAAGTTAAGGCTGTCAGGGGTCAAGAGTGACATGGGAATGTTGAAAGCAATGGTTCTGGCCATCACAGGGATGGAAGCTATCCAGGGAGGCAGTGTTTTCTCTGTCTGTTGTCTCAAAGAGCAATAGGATACTATTATATTTTGATGTATTGATCATTCATCTGTAGTGCTGCATTATTGAAAGTAATGTGTCAACACTAGTGTCAGTGTTATTTACTATGTGCACACAATATCAACGTATCCCGTGTCCTGCAAGCTACTTGTTGTTGTTGTTGTTGCTATTTGTTATTATTATGTTTCATATGAATATCAAATATGATATTATGGGGTTCACTCTAAACGTGAGCCTAATACAGGACCTTTCAGATTTGAGGTTTAATTCCGGCCACGTGTCATGTGTCATGTCATGAGCAAAACATTTATCCTGTGATATACATGGAGTCAATAATTATTAATGTAATTCATATTTACAAACCAGTCTGCAGTTGTACCATATTCTTCATTTCTAAAATCACAACCAATCATAAAATCATAACCCTACAAAATATACATTTTGTTTTCTCTCTCTCTCTCTTTCTCGCTCTCTCACACACATAATCTCTTTCACACACACACAGGCACACGCGCGCGTGCAAACACCCACCCACACACACACACACACACACACACACACACACACACAAAAGAGATCTGAGGCCAGATGGTTGATTTACAGCGGCGGGGTCAAAGAGAATGCATTAGGGCCTTTCGGAGGAGAGTTATAAAGTGGTCCAATGGATGCGGACACGCGGTTCTTTCATAACAATCGGTAGAAGAGTTAGATGCACCTCCTGTGACCTCTCCTTACTACTGCTGTGATATGCACACTGCAACACACTCACATTTGCACTCCCATCCCAGAACAATACAACGCCCACATCAGCTCTGGAGAAAAACGTTGAACCGGTAGGATGTAGCAACCTCTTATTTGTGGGCAGGGTATTTCCATATGCAGTGTACAGTACACAGGGATAATGCCTGAGCAAGATTACTGTTTTGTCTCCAGTCTTGAAGAAATACCATCAATAGAAGGGAGCCGTGCTTCTTCCGGAACCTGTGAAGCCATGTGGGATCTGGGGAACATGACTGGTGCCTTATGCCCCCCCAATGCCCCCAATCCACCAGCATTGTGTGAGTAGTAAGGGTCCACTGTTTATTGACCTATTTGTCTCCCTGTCCTCATTTCATTGGCTATTATTATGCTCATACATTGATCACATCTGTCTTCATTATTAATTACATATGACGAGTTCAGATGCAAAAACCTCTAAGTCTTTGTTTTTAAATTGACAATATTTAAATAATTAGGTAAATTATTTGAAGATATTACATTTTACTCAGTGACAAACAACCTGTAATAACGGTAATAACGGTAAAAGTAGTTAACCAAAATATAGACATCTAATAAATAATGTTGATTAAATGGCAAATTTCTACTTGTCTTTTTCTCTTCTGTTACTCTTCATATTTCATATATACTTATATAATATATCATATTATTATATATATATTATACAATAATATATAACACACTTGGGTCTCTCCTAGCCTTGCTCCCTCACTGTATAATATCAGTATTTCTTACTTCTTTACTTTATCTCTTACTTTATTCACTGCAGTGTATTCTGTATATCGTTTATGATTTACACATTAGTAATACAATATAGCACATTTAAAGCTTTCTGTGAGCAGGTCGCACCCACCTAGACACAGCTAGCCGCATCCTATTAAAACAAGTGGGGGATTTAGCATCAGCCGTAATTACAGTGTTCTGAGGCGTCGTGCGTGGAGGTGATGTGTGTTCCCACGGGAGCAGGCACACGGTGGCACAGGGACGGCAGCCAATGCACACACACTACTTAGCCTTTGTCAGGTCTTCATGAGAGGTGAGGGGAACGTAGCCTCAATCGCCTGTGATCCTATCTCTGCTGCTCACACACCTCACACACCCCTCTCTCTCTCTCTCTCTCTCTCTCTCTCTCTCTCTCTCTCTCTCTCTCTCTCTCTCTCTCTCTCTCTCTGCTGATCCCCAGACCTCTCTGAATGTTTACATTACATTTTACAACTCTGGGTTGACAGACACATACCTAATATAGCCGCATCCCTTGCGTGCGTGCACGTGCACACACACACACACACACACACACACACACACGTACACATGCCCGCGCGCATGTACGCGGACACATATGCTTGCGCACGTTTACACACTGACATACAGTACGTATAAACACACATGTACACACGCACACATACCGCACATGCACGGACACACACATATACACACGCACACACATACCGCACATTTACGGGGACACACACGCACACACACACACAATCTTGCTTGTCTCTGGAGAGCATCAGGCAACACTTCAAAGTGCAGGATCTCCCTTTTTACAAGCCATATTAGGCCCACATCAAAGCAAGGTCTGCACTTCAAATCAGAGTTTTCTGGTCAGACGCACATCTCTGCCTCTACATATTGATGTAGCATTAGAGCAGAAAGCTTTACGTCAGCCCTATGCCTGCACAGAAATACACACATAATAGAAATACAGCTTGGCTCTGAGCAGTGGGAAGACATGTTGAGCATTGTGGCTTTGACCTTAGCACTTACACAAGCAGGTTGCTTGTAATGTTGTCCATTAATTTATAGGTAAGATAATTTAGCTAATGTACTCGTCTCATCCATCCACCTCATGCACACAATGCTCTGGCTAATCATATCAGTGCATTAGCTTGATTAACTGCACTGTTTCGCTATTAATCCTGTTATTAAAGGGATTTAGTTAACATTCTGACTTGCTAGACAATGGATGCCATCACATTACAACAGTTTGAACATTTCACCATTTCAGCATTTATGAAAAAAGCTCCTTCATATTTTCAGTGATTGCAAACACATTGGTGCCTAACATCATGCCACATCACAGTAGATACCTGTGCAGATAAAACACACTGGGGAAAACATTCACAAAAAAATCAAAAGCTAGCACAGACACCAGAGGTCTAATAATGCTTAAGCATTATGTCATCAAACTGATTAGGTTAACCTATAGATTACATGCTAACTATTATATTTACAGGCGTAATCTATTTAAAATGTGATTATTAGTGTACAGTGTTTGTAAATGCAGTAGTTACCCATAAATTAACCCTAAATTGAGTTTAAGTCTTATTCCAAAATATTTTCAAAAGCACCCATTTGATAAAGGGAATCCCCTAACATAAATTCCCTTAACCCAAGCCCTCCAACCGCCAAAGGTGCTAATTGCTAGCTGCTAACTGCAAGAATTGTCATATGTGATAAATGAAAGTTGATGATCATTTTCTGAAAGTAGCAAGGGTGCTTTGATGATTTAGCTTTAAAGTCAGACTCCAGTCAGACCAGAGACCTAGTGTAAAGAGACAGTCGACGATGGCTGTGTTTATTTGTTATTAATTTCATATTTCCCGGTCTCCTTTGCTGTTTACACAGTCTTAAAAAAAGAGAGTGTTCCATTTCAAGGGGAATCCTATATTTCTCCTCCTCCTTCAGATAATCTCCAGAAGAAAAGAGCTTCAAAGTTTCCATTGAGCCCTGCTTAGCCATTGTTGCCTTAGCTTGGGTCCGCACTGGAGTTCTCATACACCGCAGACTGCTGGTAAAACACTAGATGTGTCATTACAGAGAATGGCGTTGTCAGAAGGCAGAAAGACCCATACATCAACTCTCTTTAGATGTAGCCATGGTAGCAACCAAATAAACATAAAGCTCATTGCGCAGAATTACTTGTTGACAAAGCGCAACTATCTGTCTTTCTGACAACTGCCGTGTCCTTCAATAAACAGAGTAGCACCCAAGACTTTTGACGAACACTGTAGGCTTTGTTCTCTCTGCCGTTGAAACCCATTTTTTAAAATGTTGTGGCATACCACATTTACAGTAGTGACATTAGTGTGCCCATGAGATAGATTGCCACTTACTGTAGAGTGGTGTAATCTGTCAAATAGCAAGTGTAACCGCATCTAGCTTTATAAAACATATATAAACTAATAATGTGTTACCATCATGAGATAAAGTACTGATGATGTGGTATGGGACAGGACTATTTTTTAAATCTATTCTTGTGTTTAGTTAAAAAATGACCTATAACTAGAACAAAAGTAGTTTTTAAATCAGCGCAGTATCAAGTTACAATCAAATTTTAAAAATATTGAAATTTAGAATTAAAATATAAAGTAGGTTACTACATTATAATAATAATCGCTAGCCTATAGATCAGAATTATTAAACTGGAAACAATTATTAAACATAACATGTATGCGATCTGTGTGTGTGGTCTGTTTTCTGTGTGATAAGATGTCTGTCAGTTGTTATATTTTAAAATCACATTGTTTCTCCATTGCTCTTAAAAGGACATTCTTGATGAAGGATTTGACTTTGGTCCGTCAAACCTCTGCCCTTGTTACACAAAAACCATAGTGCATCCAATCCAGTGCAGGGACACTGTTGTGGATTTGTGGACCTTCTGACCTCAAAAGTAGTGCAGTTCCTCATGAGTGACTTGGGTGAAACAACACTCAACAATGTCTGTGGAGCACACGCCTTTGCTATTGTCAATCGAGATGCATTTTCTCACAGTTTATAATGCATATAGCATGTTCCCACAGTGACGCCATTGTACCGCATGTCAGCAGTTCACCTGTACTATTTGCTCTTGTGTCTCATTAGCTACATTAAAGAAGACATAGAAGAGGACTAACACTGCAATTTTGTATTGAGCCTGTCACACTGTTCAAGTTGCAGAGGACTATAGCGAGGTCATTTATCATGACCATGCTGTTTGTGAATGAATAACAAATGGATTAGTGTCCTGCTACTACAAACAATAGCATCGATTCATTGCCAAATCACATAAATGCCTAAATGGAAGATGAGGAACTCTAACAGCAGGGCTGATTAAAAATGAGTGTTATCAGGACATTGCAGTGCATCTGCATCTTTATAAAGCACTCTGCAGATCAATTAGACATTATGTGGACCACATAACTAATACTTAAGAAGCCTAAGGCATGCCCACACTAACATGGGTTTCTTTCTATTTTGTCTTTGTATACAGAATGAGTCACTCCAAGGCGTTCTCGCTACAGAGCAAACTAGGCTGAAACTCCCATTCATCAAACAGGTATGTGAGTGTTGTCTTTGCTCACGGGAGGAACAAGAGTGAAAAGGCCCGGCCAGTTGTTTTAGCAGTGTTTGGGCTTCCCTCCAAGCCCTCATACCATCCCTGGGCCGTCCTATCTGCTCCGCAGAGGGCCCGGACAAAGAGGGGACGTCAGAATCCCAGCAGGATTAACACAAAGTCCTCTAATGGAGCCTGAGGTGGAGAGAGCTGGCGCACGGCTAACAGAAATTAGAGATTGCATCTTAAGCTAAGATTACTTAGGAGAGATACTGTCTGGCTCCTGGTTGTTCTACATTGCAGTCCCTCTTTGTGTATTCTGAAAGGCTAAATGGTAATGATTTAAAATGGAAGTTGTCATTATGGGTTGGCAATTGGTTGTGACTTCCCATTTCAGAATGTTTGGGTTAGGAGTTTCAATCGATTACTCCACGAGATATTACTAAAGGAACAATCTGAGCCACCATGCTTTGTGTTGGGCATGCACGCTTCAAGAGATTTCCAAAATGAGCCTTGTCCACAGAATAATACGTAGCGTGGTTCCCGGCCCTTAATAAAACACATTGTGAAACTGTGTGAGTAAACATCTTTATACAATGTCAAACACAACCAAATTCTTAATCATCATAAATTTCTCAGCACTATTGACCAAAGTCTTTGGAGTTTAAATCAGGTCATTTGTAAGAGCCGATAAGGAAACGGTCACCTGTTGCTGTTTGAGCAGGGATTTAGAAGACAAAGAGGGAGCGAGAGATAGGCCACGTTTGGGCCATATCCTCCCAGATTCATTCACTGGTCGTATCTGCAATTCACTGGGCATTAACAGGGATCTAATGGGTTAATTTCCATTAGTAATGGTAGTAATCTGTGAGGCTAAGTGAACTGTTGGCGTATGTGAGAGCCTGTGCATGTTGTACAAGTATGTGAGGTTTACCTGGTGTAAAATTGGTGGGGGGTCTGTTGAGGGGTGTGTGTGTGTGTGTGTGTGTGTGTGTGTGTGTGTGTGTGCGTGCTCGCGCACGCATTCACTTATTTTTGTGCACATGCGTGGCTTGTCCTTGCATAAGGAGAGGCTCTTGGGTAATCCTGTGTTGACCAGGGGGCTTCATAGCCCAGTTCAGGTCACAGCTCGAGACAGAATGTAAACAAATTCCTAACTAACGATGGGATGGGGGGGGTGGGGGGTGGGGGGGGGTGGGGGGCCTTTTACCTTCACTCAATTCTCTTCCCCTTCCCTCTGTAGCCTCTTGTTTCCTAAAGGCACATTCATCAGATAGCAGAAGGTGGAGGATTATAAGAGGCTTTAGATCGTAACACGATAGCCGTATTTATACAAAGAGATAATTTATTAATTATTATTTTATTATATTTTTATTTTTAAATAACAAATATTCGATAATAATAATAATAACATTATTTCATGGTGTTATTGTTTTTAATGTTGACATATTATCTGTAATAAAATACATGTTTTGCACAGTGTACTGTACACATTTGGACTCGTGCACATACTTGTACATGAGATATTTGGTGGCAGTATAGTAGGTGGGTAGAGCTGGGCGGTAGGTGATAAAAAAAGTCACTGGTTCGAACCCGGCCTCCTGCCTCACCTAGTATTGAGGAGTCCTTGAGCAAGACACCTAACCCTTTACTGCTCCCGGTGTTTGGATGGTGCCTTGCATGGCTGACCCCTATTGGTGTGTGAATGGGTGATTGTGAAGCAATCATGAACAGCACTTTGAGTTGGAAAAGTGCTGCCTAAATGCAGTCTTTATGGACATATTTCATACACTCGAATGTATGAAATATGTCTGTGTTATAGTCTCTGTATAATGTATATACAAAGAAAATACATGGTCAAAAGTATTTAGAAAGACACTTCCAGATCCCTTTCAGTGCCTTATGATGTGTGTGAGCATGTAAAAAAGTGTACAGTAGAAAGTGTCTAAAGTTAACAGACCAGAATTCATACTAATGTTTGTTGATTATGTAGAAGATATTCTATTTTACAGGAGGCAATGCTTGGTGACGTTACTTGTTTTTTATTCAGGAATACATCATTGCAATAACAAATCAATCAATCAATCAATCAAGGTACATAAAGATCCCATGCAGCAACATGCTTTGTATTGTATTGTTGACTATTTGTAGGCTCATATTTGACATGTCCTGGCCCCCTCTTTAAAGATAGTTTAGACAACAGTGACAGCTGCTGACAATGGATTGTAACCTTCATGTTAACATGTAGATCAGATAAGGACAACATTCCCACCCTCTGTAAGACTGACCTATCCTTTCACACATTGTCAAGACCGGGAATCTGTAGGGTTACGCAACAATCAGCAGGTTAGTTGTAGGGCACAGCACAAGTCATGTCAATATGCCCACCCACCAAAGCACATGCAACTTAAAGCGTTATTACTCTGTAAGATCCAGTATCAATACAAGATGCCCTGGATATATGCATGCAATACCTGAGCAGAACTTTACATAAAGTTACCATGAAAAATGGATGAGAGATCTTTGCTCTGCCCCTTTTGGCCAAATAGACAAAATAGCATCTGTATCAGGTGTATCAGCTTAGACATGTTAGAAGTATGTTTTTGAAAAACAATGTAGGCCTATATGAATGACCAACTACTACAATTGTAATTTTACAGTGCAGTGATGATCGTAAGGTGTATTCATAGTGAATGTTAGCATGAGAAAACATGCTACCATTCACTTAGCATTGACCTACAGTAGATACTGTTGTTTATACAGTATCCTATTATCTTATATCTTTTGTTGTTGCAGTACCAAGTCATTCTGATATTCTCAATTTAGAATACCATAATGTATTGAGGTAAATGTTACACTTAGATATAATTTGAAAAGTGTATATGTAAACCTATACTGTATATTTTCCAATACATATTTAAAGTAGGCATATAGCCTATTACACACACACACATACACACACACACACACACACACATACACACACACACACACACACAAATGGCTACTGCAGAAACTTCCCAGGAGAATAGAGTTGTACACATTCTGTCTTTACAATGGATGTTTGAGACACGGACGTTGCTACCAAAGCTTCACGTGTCACATATGTGATACATATGACACGTGTCAAGTTGACGTTAACACCTTCATGAGGATGGAGGCAGAAAAGCAGGAGGCCGGTTGACAGACAGCCTCCCCTGGACTGTCAACCTGAGCCCTTAATGTAAACGCTGTGTACCGTGACAACATCGTGCTGTCAGCCACACTTCCTGCTGGGACAAGAGCTGCTAAGAGTGTGTACCCTGGTGAGTAATAGGAAATTCACCTGCAATGACAAAAGGTAAAATATGCAAGATATTGTACAGATCAGTCATACTGTAGATACATACAGATACAGTACACACGCATACATACATACATACAAATCAAGAAGATGACAGCAATAGTATATGACTATTGTATAAGTATGTGCAGCATGCCATCTTTGATTTCACATTTTGTAATCACACTGAAAATTAGGACTTTAAACAAACATATTAGGTAACTTTATAGCGTAAAACAGAAATATGATGAATCTGCATATAATTTTCTATCTTTGAATTAATCATTCTAAATGTGAGGCCATCTGAACAAAAGTTGGATTTGTATTACACTAATTGCATACAAATATTTGTTAAATTGGTTGTTGTAAGGTGTCTCTTGTTTACAAATCGTAAATAACCCAAGTAGGCTATTCCCTATACAATGTTATACAGTTTATCTATTAAAAATATTTTATTCTTTGAATTAACCAAATCTCTTTGATATCTGATATATTCTGCACCAAACTCTTTTTTTCTTCCTATTGATACTTTTAGCATACGGTTCTAAACCAGATGAATGCTATTTCAATATATCCCAGCATGTCTTTTTGAGGGCACATCCATTTCATGACTTTTCCACTGCCTGGTTGAGGCAAGCGTATTCTTCATCCTCTACAGCAGGGGTGCCCAACTCCGGTCCTGGAGGGCCCCTATCCTGCATGTTTTAGATGTCTCCCTGCTCCAACACAC
>JAODLL010000006.1:357624-384332 GCA_026546735.1 Forbesichthys agassizii | reverse complement strand
GTCGCCAGAACGTCCTATGAGGTGTCGGAGAGTGAGGATTAGCACCGCACAGCTACCGGCTGGCCACCGCTACACTCGCAACGCTAGAAAATGTATTTTGTGGTTTTAGCACGTCTTTAGCTGTTTGGCTGTTATGCCTGTTCTACTCAGCATTTAGCACCAGGGGATTTCATGTGTTTCTGGTGAAGACCCCTTGGGTTCCAGGCCATCAGATTATATTTTTTAAATCATGCACAGAGAATGGGCAGTTAGTCGACCGTGATGATATATTTTGTGAAATAGACAATGTGTACTGGCTTACAATTTCTTAACTATACCATGCTATTTTGAATGGGTTAAAGACTGGCGTGTATTAAGTCAGTACTGATATTGAAGTTACAGCTATCATTTCTAATTTGTTGCAGGTTTAACCAGTGTTTTGGAGTCCTGGGTGTGTTGGACAGACTCCACAGTACCGATGCCAAGTTCAGACAGACCAAGCATTATGAGCGCCACATATTGCTAACCAGCCTCACCCCACTGAGTGAGAGCATTCCAGATGAACCCAAGAAGTCCCAGTGATGACCTCTAAGCTACCAGCCCTTGGCCCAAAAATGTGTCTTTTGATGTGAAGTGTGTCCCTTTTATGAAAACCCTCTACCTTCTAACCAGTTTAAAATGGTATTTAACATTTGAAATGCTTTGTGGATGCACACATGCTACCGTTAAGCATTCCCTTAGATATTTGCGTATTTAACCATTTACAACTGTTGTTGGATTCAAATGCACTTAATTGTAAATTGCATCCATTAGAAAAACCTTGCTGTCCCCGATTATGTAGAATAACTCTCTAAATGCTGCATGGTTACTTAAAAGTAGCCATTTTTGGTGTCTTGGAGAACTATGTCACTGTTTCTCATGTGTCTAGACTGGTGTTATGGACAATGCATCATTGCTGGCAGGATACTATCTAGTATCCTAATCAATCTTATATTATAACAAAACATCAAGACACCAGTCATGTTAGGAGTGACTCCAGATATGACACGGTCGGTGGTAACTCTGCTATGCAAGCTTGTTATCCAAACAAGTTTTTTTGTTTCCTCTCCAGTTTACCAGTATAGACAATGTGGTAGGAGATGACTTTACTATGCAGACCTCGTCTCTCAGATGTTGGGAGAGAGTTAAATTGAATAAAGAATACTTACTAATATGTAGTAGGTATGTACTATGTATACACTTGATACATCCTTGGACAATTAAAGGGTGGTCCAGCTAAGGTGATCCTCAGAGTAATTAACAAGCATTTATGGTAATTAACTGAAATAATTAAAGAAATGTGTGTGCTTACTTGCATACTGTAGAATTTTATATTTCTGTAAAATGTTTCATTATAATGCTGGATTGTACTTCTGCAGTAGAAAAGCTGCTCAAAGATGAGTCTTTTATGGCCCTAAACTTTTTTTTATTCTTAATTTTAAACAGTCCCTTAAATGTGTTAATCTCAATCTATTACTTTTAATTATTTTTACTAGTGGTAAAAGGGATTGTTAAAGTATTTAAGCTCATTGTGTAGCACAATTGGTTAGCATGTCTGATTAATATTTTCATAAAGGTGCAAAGTAAAAATCAACCTCGAGAAAATTAAAAGTACATAGTACAAAGTTACCATTTCAAATTAGCAGTTTCCTACAAATGTTATCTTTTTAATGAAACGTGCTTAAATAAAAATCAGGACATGTGTAAAAACATTTTGTGAAAGTAATTCTGCACCCTATGCAACACTGATTTCACTCAGACTATAAATAATCACTCTCACAAAGGTTTAAGGTTTTTTTGTCCATTTTGTGTTTTTTTTTTTTATTTATTAAAAGGAAAAGCATAATTACTACAAATTACAAATAACACTAATAGCGAATCACATCAGCCTACAAAGCAGATATTATGAATATTAAATGTTATAATACAAGATCTCATTCAAGTATTTTACATTTTCCATTTTATATATTTTTTTTATTAATTTTTTCCTAATTTTTCCTCATGACAAGCCTAGAATATTATAATGATAATGAACTATTAACAATTTTTTTTTTTAATGGTTCATATAGAGCTAGTTATTTATATGGCTTTATGGAAATGTTTCATCCAGACATGACCAGCCATATTCCACCAAGGGACATCACAAACCTAAGACAACTCTTCCTCTCCATATCACTGTCGTCTCTCCGACTCCTATCCCATCATCCACCTCTCTAATGTCCCGTCAGCCGGCAATGTCCTGAGAAACTGTCAAGTGGCGGGCATGGCGCCCCCGGAGTTTGTTTGCAGCGCTAGCCACAGCTCAGCAAAGAGCCAGTCATGTTGCTGAACATCAAGGCCACCTGGCTGCCCTCTTTTCTCATCCTAGTTCCAGAGAGCAGTGATGGCAAGGAGGTTATGGGGGAAGGGGCACGTGGCTGTCAGAATGAGAGCCCCAACTAGTGCCCTCTGCTGGGCTGTACACCAGCATTGCCATTACAATGACGCTCTTAGTGACTTGATTTTGCCCCCTCCCCTTGATTTGACAGTTTGTGTTTTTACTTTAATCCTCGCGTAAACAAATTTATAAGTGAATGATGTGTCAATTATAAAACTCTGGAATCATCCCAAAGCTCCCTGTAGTTAAGCCAACAAGACAGGGGAAAAATAATAATAAAAAGCTTAAAACAATTATGTTCCGGTTTTCCCCCCTCTAATGACAATGGTAGCTTCAAATAAACAAATAAAATAAAAGTTAAGCAAACAAAGATGGACATAACAATTAGACACCCTAACATCTGAGAACAACCAACCAAATCATCCGAATACAGGACTTTTCAAATTGAGAGTAAAACTGGTAATTAATGAGAAAGGCCAAATATGTAAACTAAGAATTTTAAAACGAAGCGCCGTTCACTGAATAGTTGCAATATTTAAATTCTGCTCAGTTAACACGTTTTGTTTCAGAACAAACATCAGTAAAATGCTGGCAGTACAACATTATTAACCAACATTTTCCTGTAAACTAAAGTCATTCTCCATTAATTTTTTTCACTTGAAAATCTATCAATTAGGTAGGGTTGACTATAACAACTTGCCATCAACTGTGATATTTCAAACCTTTACATTTCTTTGTTCAGGTATAAGAACTTTTTTTTTTGTTGCCATTTCAACAGATGCCTACATCTGATTTGACCATTTCCCTTTTGCATAAAGCAGACTAATGCAGACAAACCCCAACTCTAAAACATAGCTAGAAACAAATCTGATTGAAAATTATAAAGCAATTAAAGATAATCATAAAAGACCATAAAAATTAAAATGAGTACGCACGCGTGTAAGGCGAATATATCATCTGTTCTATAAACAATAACACGTAGCAGGGAGTAATCATTTCTCTTCATCTGTCAAATTCACATTTACATTAGCGGAGGAAAAACAAATCTAGTCTATTTGATATCATCAGTACTTGACTTGGACAAAGTGATGATTATCCGCAGTTTATTTTACTCTGAATCAATGGCAGTCTGCTCAGACAGTGTGTAGAGACCAGACGTTGTCCCCCGCCGCCATATTTCCTTGACTGGAACGGCCTCTCCACACTGAGGCATTTGTTTCCTATTGAGCTTCATCGTGTTATCCGTTTGTGTAGAAACCTGGAGCGGTGGCGAGCGTGACTGGGGTCAGGCTGGGGGGCCCGGCCCTCTGCACAGGCATCTCTCCCATACAGTACCCACAGAGCACCAGCCTTCCTCTGATAACCTTTGTTTCTTCAAGTAATCCGCATCGACAATTCCAGTCATTTAGTCACTGTGTTGGTCAAGGGATGGATGTCGAACAGATAGAAGGCTGGATACAAGCAGTCCACTTTTCTTTTGGGGGGGGGGGTGGGGTTGTTAAAGAGTTTGAAGGGGCAGGCGATGTGTACACCCCTCCTCTTCTGGGTTCAAGCACAATAAGCCAAGGCTTGCATTACTCATGGATGACAGGATTTGTAACAGGCCATGACACTTGGAAGACTGTTCAGAGAAGTGACAGCAGAGGGGACGGTGGGGAAGAAAAGATTGGGCAGATATTTGGTGCCACCTAGTGGCTTCTGCGTAGAGGGTCAACCAATATTGCATGAGTTGTGATTCCAATGCTGTACAATTGACATTAAGGTGGCGGGCACAAGTTATAAGCAGTAAAACCATTAAAATAAGGCAAAGTTCAATGATCATGTCCATTGTGAAGGATTATTTCCCCCCTTAATTTTAGTATTTGGTTTTTTTTTAATTTTCCCACCCTCCTTTGTCCAGCTCAAAAAAGTAAATCAGAAATGTATCTGACAATTTTTCATTGTTTCCAATCCCACCACTCAACGTAAATGAATTAGCCTCCATACATTTGACACGTGAGTAAAGAATCATGTTATGTTTTCAGCCAGCGGGATAGTTCCAATCTAGATAGATGGGTTCATTGATCGAAAGGGGGGCCTGCAGATTTGACCACGCTGTCCTAAGAATTTCCCCACAAGCAGCCTGCCATCATTTATAAAAAGACAAAAACGTAGGGATGCACAGGCACATGGTCCAGTCCATCAGCTTTAACCTCATGAAGACAAATTATTTCTTTCTCACAATTTCTTTTTTTCGTAAATATAATGGCAGAGCTGTACATTTTTTTCTCTTTGTCGTTTTAACCTCAAATCATAATTTTCTCAGGAAGATGGGAGGAAAAAAAAATGCAGTTGCACCCCTTTCCCCTCTTGTGGTGCACAGAGAACCGGTGAACAGCGGAGTTGATCTGTGTGGCATGGCCCGGTGAGTTACTTGGGTGCCTTGGTGTTTGGTGCAGGGGCAGCAGCCTTCTGGCTGCTGGTCTTGGCTCCCTCCCTGCTGACAGGACCCTGGGCCCCAGAGCCACCAGGGGCTCCAAGGGCCCCAGAGCCACCAGGAGCTCCAGGTGCGTGGCTGGGGCCACAGCTGGCTTGGCTATGAGGCCGGCTGGAGGGCTGGGAGGGGTGTCGGCGCCGGCCGTCCCCGCTAGACGAGTGTCTCCTGCGTCCCCCTTCTTCAATGGGGGGCTGGAACCAACAGGGAACGTGTTACTACCTTACCGTGTGAATGTGAGGAAGTGGCTGCATTGTAATTAATAAACAAGCAGCAAACATTACATATCAAGTTGACTCTAAAACGTGCGAGTGTTTACAGCTTCATTCATATTCTACTTACATCAATTCTGAAATCTTCTAGACGCTTAAACTTGCTCAGGTGCTCCTGTAACTTGGGATCAATTTCCATGCTTTTAGCTTTAGAGTATTTAAGGAAGGCCCAGAATTTCTCCAGTCCGTACAGCTGACCTGTGAATGACAAAAACAAGATGCAACTATTCTTTGCAGATCGCCTACAGTATTTCTAGCACATTTAGGCTGGATGGTGGCCATTGATACAGCCATACTGGGAAAAAGTTACAATCTATAGCAACACATGTTGAGTCAGGGTTCGGGTATAGTAAAACTCACCAGCTTCATAGTCTTTGACGGTCTCCTCTTGAAAGTCCTTGAAGATGTCTGGTCTGAACTTTCTCTCCAGACCGTAGCTGTAGTACCTGAACAAGCACTCCAAACCGTACCTGAAGCACACATGCTTTTACTATTAAAGTGTAACTGCACCTTATTGAGTGTTGGTCTATCATAGAAAATCCCTATAAAATAAATTTACGTGCGTGATTGTAACGTGACAAAGGGGGCATGAATACTTTAGCAAGCCAATGTATATCTCGTAGCACACTAGCACAATGAACGCAAAGCTGATTATATATCCGTATTAGTACTGGCGGGCGGGTCACAATCCACCAGCAATCCGCAGTGTGTGAAGCACGGTCAAGAAAAGACAACTGAAAACGCTGGCACTTTAGCTCTGCGTTCAGCCCTGTTCTGTTCACTTTGCTTTTTTTTTTAAATGCAAGCTTCCAGGTTTTATTTGATGGGATATAACATGCCACGTGAAAACTCAACATTAAGCGCTTCAAACCGGAGATATGGGGAATCATTATATTGAAAACTAACGTAATGATCGTTAATCTTTGCAATGAACGTGCGTGGTGAACCATGCGGGGTGATCTGTAAGGGTCACGGATCAATGATGATCCGTTACACCACTAATACATTATAGAAACAAACCAAATAGTAAAAGTAGTACTAATTTATTGAAAAAAGTTTAAGGATTATTTAGAGTATTAAAAACTATTACTATAGTAACTATAAAATATTTGCATTGCTTTATATAGAACTATTGCTTTCTACGTTACTGCGTATATGTTCATCTGGAACAGATACATAAGTGGGTTTCACCACAGAGAACATAGGGAGGCGACTAGCCAGGAGTCATACCTGTAACCCTCTTTTCCATCCTCCACCACCAACTGTCTGAATTCCTCATACATCTTCCTGTTGAAGTGATCCCTCAGGAAAAACGACCAGAAACGGAACAGCGTGTTCATCTCCTGCGATTGGCCGATTCCCAGCCTCTTCCGCTCTGCGATGGGTGGAGATTGGACAGAGATAAAAGGAGGTATTAAACCAAGACGTGTTGTTGAGTTGAGGAACTTTAATTGTACTCATTCTAAGTCGCTTTGGATAAAAAGATCTGATAAATCACCAACCGGTATTTGTAATTTAGATGCTGCTTTATTAGATTTACATAATTGACATTAAAAGGTACGTTTGCTGGGGAGTGCTTCAGTGAGGTGTTGTGTAATTCATCAGTTATTATCAGTTAGTGAATTTCACCAAGTAGAAATACCAACAAAGCGACTAGCTTTAAATAGAAAAATGTTAGCAAATGGTGGGTTCCTGGAATTATTTGTCATGGCTGCAGGATGCATCCCAATGTGTTTATTCCTGGTTAAATAGCAGGTAAATAATAATCCCTAGTATCCTCAATGACTCACCATTAAGACAGCGTCTGCGGTACTTGTGGTAAACGTGTTGCGTAAAGCCGTTTTCTTTGAGCAGCTCGTGGGAGGGGTGCTGGAACTTGGGGAGGGACTGCGGTGTGCAGCCGATGTTCCCCAGGGCAGGGGTCCCCTCCGACGGGCTAGCGTTGGAGCTGGAGCGGGCCGAGAACAGACAGTTAGTAACCAACACGTGACAACCGCCGGCGACTGGATCTGGAGAACGGCCGCGCGTCTCTCACCTGACGGAAGCAGTGCGCGAGCGGTGCTCCCTGGAGTCCATCACCCAGCCGACGTGACACTCCATGGGAGGGTTGGAGCTGTGTCGAGTCTTTCTTTTCCGCGGGGTCTAGAGAAGGCATGCTCATTAAGTAAAACAGTAAGGTTGAGGGGAAGAAGGACCAACACTCATCCAGGATTCAAATGTGAAAGTCCTTTTTTCACTGACTAATAACTGAATTGCCATGCTCTATATACTGAATGGCTAAACATGCCACCAGAATGTTTGTGTAAAAAGGTACAGACAGCATGACGACAATAATCCAATTGGGAATTAATGTGATTTTTCACAAAGGTACTACGCACGTCAGACTAGTGGTTTAACTTTTCTATGGGGAACTAACTTCTTTACATGTGTATGTGGCTATTATTCACGTCACTGACAATGTGGCACTTAGTGACTGGAGACATTTTTTGAGACCTAATCTAACACAATGTACAGCATCATTTTGAATGGCAAATCTAATTTGAACATTTATACATGCTGCAAATACAATTCCCTGACATTCCTGATTCAACCCAAGCAAACGATACAACTCCCTGACTTTTTTTAAAATGCCATACTCATGGGCAGCAGGCTCAAGGAAAACAAACATGTTTAAAAGAAAGAAGCTGGACGGCAACAGACAATGGCCAAACAACACGGTTCTGACCAGCAGCATGCGTGTGTGCGCGTGTGTGTGTTCACCTTGGCGTCGACGGGCCGGCTCTCCTTCACCACGGGGTAGAAGCGCGGCGTCATGCCAGAGTCCTTGCGGTGGGGCGTGCGAGGCGTGCGGGGCGTTCGTGCGCTGCTGCGGTAGTTGGGCGAGTCGGGCACGGCGGTGGGCAGCGAGCGGGCCATGGCGGAAGGTTCCGGGGCCCCGAAGAGCTTGTTTGCCAAGGCGTCTGTGGGGACTGCAGAGGAGGTGAGTGGTTAGGGGACACTGCTGCTGTGAACAATTAGATACCTGCCTGATTGGGAGGGTAACTACTTACTCTGCTGGGGTCTCGGGGGTCCGGGGGGAACCTCCTGGTTGGGGTCAACGGGTGGCTCAGGCGTCAGGCAGTCAAACTGCTCCCTGCTGATCAGGTGAACCTTCTTGAAGTTCTCCACCTCTTGCTGCAAACACAACAACATCCATAGGTCACAAGATGGCAGCCTAGACATTTACATTTTCATTAAAGGCTTATGAGACATACACAGTAAAATTATGTATTTTTAACAAATTAAAAAGTAAACGCAAACCTTTAAGTATACAAAAGAAAAGAAAGTACGCATTAGCCAGTAACGCACCTTTTCAAAATTTAGTGCGATAAACACAACAGCAGAACATTGTTACCAGGGCAACCTTTCCCCACTTCATCTCGACTATGATGAATGAACCAACTCCACGTGGCTGAACAAATAGACCAGGCAGATGCCCTGAAAGTTCTCCACGCTAACACCAGCTGATGGCCACCTGCTCCAAACTCATTCTATGTACAAACCCTTACATTACATAGAACATCAAACACAATGCCTAATGGTTTGTGTGTTTGACGATTAGTTTATTAGTTTAACGCCAAGAGCTTCCCTGTGTATATCCTACCCATACTAAGCTGTACACTAACAGCACCCTCCTGATTAGCGTGACAGTGGTTGAGTGAATTTCAGCTCCTCTGTCTGGCCCAGTTGTGGACGCTATAATTGTACCCTTTAATAAATAACTGTAGCTGTACCTTCAGTACAAGATGCCTAAATGGCATTCTACACATCAAGACCAGGGTTGTACATTAGCAACTCAACGAGCATCACTCACACTATTCCCTGCGTTGAACCAACAGCCTGATCTCTGAACGTCCATCTTGTGGTTTTGCTTCCCCCAGAATCCCGTCTGCTAGACATCTCAGGCCGAGGCCTTGTGCCTGGGGTTCATTTATAAACAAGGGGCTGGCTGTGTGCTGGCAGCAGGTGAAAGACCCAAGTTCAACAATGCCACAATGGACACTGGTGACAACAAAACGCAGGACAGGAGCTTTCTGTACTGTGGGGTTCACCATATCCAGAAACAACTCAAGCTAAAGCAGAATAATATACCTATACCTCAACTGGTCTAGAGCAGAAGCACCTATAACAGGAGAACACACAAACACACCACTGGAAAACCAGTCAGGTGACAACACTTTCTGTTGCCGTTAAATTACACTACTCAGCATTTAACTTTATACTAAATGTTTCATCTTTTTAAATATACAATACAACCCCACCATTGTGATAATATAGTAAGGACAGGTACAAAATGCCCTCGCTATATCTTTGCAACAACAAACCGCCCATGAATGAAACTCACATCGTGGCGTTCACTTCATTGCGCTCCACACAGTATCAGAATGCAGTTGCATAATGTAAATGGAAATGCGGCCAAAATACAATACATTGTATTTTGCAATTAAACACTGGAATCAAGGTATGTGTTCTTACTGGAGCGAAATATTACTCTCCAAATATCCCAACAACACGGAAGCACCGGAAGTCGCCCACTACAGCGACAGACACATAAATTCTAGCGAGTGGCTAAAGAGCCTCTACTACATGTAGCCGTTAAGCTGTTATGCTAACGTTAACATCTTAACGTTCTGCTGACTTTATGTAGTCTACCTGCCTAGCTAGCGAACACGCCGGCTGTTTCCCATACACCCCCACACGTGCGGACACACACACAGTATGCCGTTCGATTGAATAATTGTAAGTATTTACTTTTAAGTATTGCTGTTACATAATGTGTGCAATCATTTGCCATGTAAAAGAGTGTAAGTTGTGGATAATTAAGTCATTTTTTTTGTAAGAAGGGTATGCTAAGTTAACAGGTCCCCACGCAATAGTCCACGCTAGTTTCAGCTGTGCTACGGTATGGCGGTATGTGAAAAATGAACACAAAGCCACTAGAATACCCGTGTCGTTGCCATGGCGGTGAGCTCACCTTGATGGTGGCGTACTCGGGTTCGTAGGTGTCGTCCCACAGGTCCTGCTCGTAGTAGAAGAGGCCATCGTTGATCACCTTGACCAGCTCGCTCGTCAGCTTGGAGCGCGAGACGTGGTGGCCCGTGCGGTCACCGCCCGGGTGCTTGCGCAGGTACGGCGGGGTCTGCGTCACGATCAGGATCTTGTTGACGTCGCTGTCATCCAGCTCACCGTCAGAGTCCTCGTCCGACCAGTCCGTGAAGGTGTTGCGCCGGCCGTCTATCTGCTCCATCTCCTCGTCGAACATGAAGTCCAGCTCCTCTGGCTCGTCTGGCTCTGCCCCCTCCTGCTTGACGGACAGGGGTTTAAAGTTATTTGATTTTATATAAGAAAAGCACAATAACCCCATACATGCACAAAGCAGAGGCTGGATGTAGTGGAAGATCTTAGGAAAACAACACACTACTAGGTTCCAGATTGCATTACATTCTTTCTAAATATATTCAATTTATGAATGCAGTCACTATATAAATCTATATATACACAACTGTGCCCTCTGGAGGACAGTATGTGTAGTGGCAGCAGGAAATGTACCTTTGCTCCTGAGGCGGCGGGGGAGGGTGAAGGACCAGACTGAGGCACTGGGGAGCGATCCAAATCGTCCTTCTCCTTTTGCTGAAACAACGGGATCTACATCAGTCAACCAACACCGGCCAGAGAGGGTGGAGGAGCAGATGGAAGACAGGATGGTTGGATGAGTGGATGGACAAAGAGCCCAAGGTGAATGTACCATGTTCAACCTCCCATTACATCTTACAGTAGCCTACACTGAGCAACAACAGAACTAAAACATTAAAGCCACATTGCGTCGTTCTGGTGTTATTTCACTACATACAAGTTATACTATGTATTTTAAATACAAAGGGTTAAGCAAATGACTGGGTAGATGGAAAATCACGCATGCGTTGACCACAGAGCACACAATCAATACAAGGGTGAAGTCATAGATCGATGGCTTTGCTGAGCCACCTTGGTTTCTCCACCGACCTTGTGTCTTGCTGGGGAGGGCCTCGGCCTCTTCTTGACCTCAATCCAGGACTCAGAGTCCAGGTCTGGGAGGCTAGCAGACAGGCCCTTTGGCATAGTCTTCAGATTGGAGGTGTCCTGGTCTGACTTGGCCAGCATGGCCGAGGAAGACCTGGGAGATCCTGGAGCACAGACGGGTTTACTCGCAACTGTAGCAACAGGTTCTACAGAACACTAGGGCTGCTCAATTATAGAAAAAGATTAGACTTTCTTTTTTAAAATCACCATTATGTAACACAATATCTCATTGACTCTGGAAAGATGTTGCAGTTATTGCACGTAAAAAACAATTAAACAAATCAACATCTCATAGATCCGAGTATACGTTTTCTAGGTAGGCATTGCCAAGCAGACGGCACTTTTTGCAAATCAGCGCATTTACGTAACCGGTGGTGACAACTAATCGTCCCGGTACTAGTTTCTATCAGCGCTGAGATCAGAGGCATACGTGCTCTCTCCATGAGGTTTAGTCAGAGAAGAGACATGAGGAACTCATCACTTCTGCAGCACGGCGGCATTGCTTAAGCGTAGAGCAGGGTGCAGGCTGCATGGGTTCGTTATCAGGCTTCTAACGACCCATTCATTAGAATCAGGTGTGTTGGAGCAGGGAGACATCTAAAACATGCAGGGCACTGGCCCTGCAGAACCAGGAATGCCCACCCCTGGGATAGGTGGAACCAACAGCATAAGCACCCCCCCCCTCCCCCCTCCCCCCCCTCCCCCAAACTGGCTTACATGGCAGCCATAAATTCATCAAGCGTTGTGAGTGAGCTCATACCTGAATGATCCGTTATCTGTCTGGGGACAAACTCGGGACAGTTGATGAGCTGGGAGAAGTCTGTCTGGGTGTGGTCTGGCACCATGAAGCCTGACAGAGGCCATTTCTCTGGCTCCACCTTACGGCGGATCTTCATATCAATGATCTCCACCTCCTTGCTGTCCTTCAAAGCCTGACCGGAGAGCAGGTATTTAAGATACAATCTTAACACACGTCAATATGTTCCACTGTCATTTGGCCGACATTAGTAAGATGCTACAAATGAGTGAGACTAGTAAATGTAAAGTATACCTTACTGCTCCCTGTCATAAGGATGTAGGTTCCATCCACAACTTGCATGACCTCTACCTGCTCATTAATGTTTTACCTAGACCTACCAAACCCTACCAAAAGGTTGCAATTAAGTTCTGTAGAGCACATTCGCTTCTCTTTGTAATTACAGAATCTGCTTCGGTTTTTCATAGCTGATCTGGCCGTGCATACATTTTAGTGCATGTGTGTGGGGGCCCAAGAGGCATTCATTTTGGTCTGAGATGCTGGGGCTTAGGGTGACACCTAGTGGCAGGCAAGGTCATAAAGAATTACTTTAATTACATAAGATTACCTAAAAACAAACAATTTAGAACCATGATATTGCTGTCACAATTTTAACTAAAATTAGCAAAATATCTTAAATTCAGTCTGATTTCTCAGATGAGTTATTTCAGCCACAACAGCGGCGTTGAAAGAAACAATACTGTAAAGTAACTAACTTAGCTAACCAACGTCAAATCGGTACATCAAGTTAAAGTGAAGTTGACATAGATAAGCGCAAGATAGCTGAACAGTGAATTACCTGCAGGATCAGGTTGACGTCAGTGGTCAATGCCTGGACCCTGTGGAAGCTGGCGATCAGTGCAATAGGCAGGAAGCCCTCCTGGTCCATCTTCCTCCTCAAGAAGAAGTCTCTCTCCAGGTTGTCCAAGCTGAAATAGTACTCACTAGACGGGACAAAGAGTGGCGGAATCATTAACATTTAGCAACTTGCCTGGATGGAAGCTTTTGTTGTGCAGGTCAAAACTTGACTGAAAACATACACACACTTAACAGATATGTCTAAATAAACAGATCTGGAAAGTATTCACAGTGCTTCACTTTTTCCACATTCAGTTATGTTACAGCCTTATTATTCCAAAATAGATTACAATAATTGTTTTCCTTAAAATTCAACACACAATACCCCATAATAAAGTGAAATACGTTTTTTTAGTGTAATACATATAAGTATAATAATAATAATAATAATAAAATCACATGTACATTGGCACCTCTGGTGCTGAGTGTGCTGCGCGCTGTACCATACTTCCAGAAATGCTAGCTAGCTAGCCAACATGCAAATTATGAAATTATTTTTCTAGTGCGAAAAGTAAATATTTTATTTACATGTTGTGCGTGTCAAACAGAAATGGTGATTGAAAAAGTACTAATGGCAGTTTTCGCTGTCTGTAGAACCAAATAATTGTGGTATACAGATAACCCTAACATCTAACTGGTAGAATTTGATCATTTTAATTCAAGTGTAAACTACCCCATACATGTATTCACTAATCTTAACCAGAGGGTAATAGATCTAACTCCTAAAAGTAACTACAATAAGCAGCAAGGATGTCGCCATAGGAACACTAGTAATTTCACTTTTTAAAACATACTGCCACTAGTTTCAGTCTTGCAGAACATCAGATGATCCATATACTGCCCAGCGATTTCTGTTTGTATTGCATTTTGTGTATGCGTACGGATTCACTGTAGGGATGGTATTGACCACATGCCTGGTCAAGGTGCCTGGTTTCCTTCCTAAACCCCTTCTTCCCGAATCGCGCAGTTTGGCCGGGAGGCTAGCTCTAGGAAGAGTCCTGGTTGTGCCAAACTTCTTCTATTTACGGATGGAGGCCACTGTGCTCATTCAGACCTTCAATGCTGCAGAGATATTTCTGTAGCCTTCCCCATAATTGTGCCTCGATACAATCTCGGAGGTCTACATACAATTCCTTGGACTTCAAGGCTTCGTTTGTGCTCTGACATAGACAGTTGTAGACCTTTCCAAATAATGTCCAAACAACTGAATTTGCTACAGGTGGACTCCCATCAAGTTGTAGAAACAACTTAAGGATGATCAGTGGAAACCATACACCTATTATTAGATAGACACAGTGAAGAAAATGGCGGCTCGAGCTTACCAAGTAATTGCTCATTGTTGCAGTGAAGTGCGATATTCTAATTTAGCGTGTCACCATATTGGCAAAGTGGCTCTTTTGACACGTGTGCAGTGCAAACAGAAGATTATGTTGCAACCTGCGACATTGGAGTTCCCGACCTCAAGCCTCGTGCATGTGCATCGTAGTACAACATAAAATAACAGGAATTTTTGTTTTGGACTGGACTGTTATATTTGTAGGCATGAGCGTTGGAATATGATTATTACATCTAAATAATTCCCGTAGCTATTAGTACATGACAACAATTGTTCAAACTGGCTTTATTGACATTGTTAGAACATACATGTACATAAGCATCAAGATATTATGAAGCACCATATGAACCAAGTGCGGCACCTGGAAAAAGGTTTGCGGAGCGGTTAAATCGCTAAATAATTTATGAATGTGGTTGGTCCTATAGGCTGTAGTACCCGTCGGCACACATCACATCAAGCCTAGAGTCAGACCCTGCCCCCCTGGTGGGAACAGGCTGTGCCTGAGCTCCATTTTGAGTGTCATGGCAAAGGCACAAGTAGCAGGCAGAAGTGCGGTGCTTCTCTACAAGTGAATACGTATCAGAAATTCCCGATGGCGAATGCATACGCCCACCAACAAATGTGTGATAGGCAAGGTAATATTAATGGCAGTTTTGTGGAAAAAATGCTGAGCAAGAAGAAATGTCAAAAACAGTCCCGAAGAAAAGTAGCACTTCAGTGTAGGCCATTTCGTGCTTGAGACGATAATGTGTAACTAATTAAGCTATTGTTAAAGGTGACGTGCTGGGATGAGACTTGGAGAAACTTTAACAAGGCAGTCAGCGTTCAGTTCACAAGACGCAATTCTTTTTAAAAGTAAGAAACGTACTAGGGCTGCACGATGAACCGCATCGCAAACGAAATCGTGATGTGGCGTAACCGCAAAAGCCTGCGTTTATTTATAAATAATCTTCACGCACTGCATGCATGAAAACCTGCGTGTATTTGCTGCATGCAAGGGCAACACCCATAATAAAGATGACCAGTCAGACATTTAGACATAAGTCTCCTGTCTGTCAATTTAGGCCCCCCCTGCCTTGAGAAGCGCAACGGGTTATAAAATCCACACCAACCGGGGAAAAGCTATTAACTATTTGCTTTGTGTGAAGCCGGCTCGTTGCCTGTCTATTTTTGTCTCCTTAATGGCTCGGTTAAGGTTTCCGTGTTCGGGCAGATATAAAACGCTATCTTCCTCGTCTTCCTCTTTATTACATATTATTTAGAAAATTGATGCAAACTAGCATGCAGAGGCTGAATTGATGCCAGAGAAAAATTAAATAGGCCTCATGTTGTTTGGTGTTATATTGACATCAGTGATGTTGCAGAAAGATAACCTGCCAATGCTGAGAATAGGTAGACTTATCGAATGTCCCGTCAGAGTTACAACCGCTATGTCTGTGGCACCATGCTCAAAAAAAACCATAATAGCCTGGGTTCAATTGGCAGTGTTAACGTCATACACAGCCTTAATCAAATACCTGTTTACTTGTTTTATTTTAATGTTTGAAGAGCTAAGAAGAATTTCAGAAAATAATCGTAATTTTTATTTTAAGGGTGCTGAAATTCTGAAACAGGTGAATAGTAATAGGTGAATAGAAGATAAGAGAATATTTAGTCACATTATGGATACTCTGTTCCCATCAGCACCATAATCAACCAACAGAATTTAAACAAATGATCATATTATACAAGTGAGAAAGTCTCTAACTCATGCACAAGCAAGAAGTTAAAATGGTCCAAATAAAATAAAGTACGACCCTCAAACGTCCACCTTAGGTTAACTGTTAGGGTCTTGAGCTTTAAACCAAAACTTTGTCTGCGTTTCAGTGCTTGGATCAGAGGTGTGCATGTTCTCTCCATGATCAGTCAGAGAAGAGACATGGAACTCATCACATCCCAACAGCCAGATGTTGAGTTAACCGAAAATATTCCGTCATTGACTGTATATTTTTTAACAATGACGAAAAAATCTGAAGGCCGTCCGTTAATTTGACAGATTACTAAATTTACTAATACTGAAGCTGGACGCCAATTTTCTAGTCTTTAATTGTTAAATCAAACTACGCTGCAATCGTCACTAGAGCGAGTGTTTGTAATAGGCACGCTCATTTGTAAAGCAGGTCATTTTAATTACTAAATAAAAGGCACAGACACCGCCCCTTTCTAAGGTGCAGTGATGTAAGTTATAAATATAAGCATATACATTTTTCCTAATTTATTTTTTTATATTTTTTAACTATCACCTAAAAAAATTCTATAATCTCTTAAATCTATAGTCTAAAATCTATCAAATTAAATAAATTACTATAGGGAGGCTAGGCAGTACTTAAATGTTATGCCCATTCTCCCCTACTCACGTGTTTCTTACATTTTCTCCATAACCCCTGTGCGTAGGCCTGCTCTTGTCTAGTCACATTGATCTGCAATAACGGCGTCAGCAAATGCAGTCTGTAAAAATGGTCCCACTTCGTCTGTCAATAGCTACTTTGAGGTTATCGAGTTTATAGCCTACCTACTGTAATGAAAGAACTCTTCTGAAGTGGTGTGCAGGATTTAATAAATATTTGCGCAAAGATGGACGGCGATTGTCGTCAGCTAGCGAACAACCAGTAGGCACTGTATACTAGGGATGTGCGCGACTAGTCGGTTAAACGATTAAACATTTCAAGCCTCGCTAGTTGGCACCACAAAAACTAGTATAATTAAACATATAATTTTATTTTGGAAAGTAGTCTTGTACACTGAGTCAGTCTCTCCCTGTCTGCACGCGAAACACTGTTGTCGCTATAAATTTGGAACGGATTGGATTAAACGATTTCATTGTGGCGAAACTGCGGGGACAGACACAGCTCACAGCGGAGAAAGTAACAGACCCCGCTCCCACAACTCGACTTAACTTTTGAAGCACAGCTAGAAACAGATACTCACCTGTTCTTTGTTGGACACTGCAGGTACAGTAGCTACTAGCTAAGCAAATGATTAAATGGAGTTAATTGTTATAGCAGCAAAATTCACTTCCTCTTTGCTTTGGACCATGTATACATACCATGTATACAGTCGCTAAAAGTAAAAATGTCAAATTTCAATGGAGTTTACAGTGTTAGTTTACCTGATAACAATTAGCCTGAAAATATTCATTCTTGTTGACTAATCTATGGATTTATTATTTAAATGTATTTCTTCCAGACAATCGATGATACAGCAGTATTGTGGAACAATGTACCGTAGGCTTGCATAAACAATATAAAGTGAGATTTACGTAACGCACTGGGCTTGCTGCTCGTGAATATCGGAGCGGTAATTCACAGTTAACACTCTGCTTTTGTAAAGACGATAATATAATGTAATATAAATACTTTTAGATAGTCTAAGGAAAATGAGGAGAGGGAAAGCCTACCAGTAGTGATCCCCACTCAGACATAGCAGCTGATGAGTGCATGTAGGCTACCGTAGGGAGAGACCGACATGCACATATTTATCCTTATAAACTGATACATTTAGACTGTTTTCTGAGTGTTTTCTTACTTTTAGACTAGTATGTGTTAAAATGTACGTTTAAACGACTGGGAAATTAGTCAATAGGAACAACCCTACTGTATACTTCATCAAAGTGAGTGAGCACGAGCAGTAAACTATTAAGTCGTTTCGTTCTGCAGTTGTTACCACGTTGATTGCATTGCCAGATACAGCCACGGCACGAGTGTATTTTTGCATCTGCTTGTGTGTGTGTGTGTTTGAGAGAGAGATAAGGGAAGAAGAGAAGTGAGCTGATCCTTATCACAAAAAGGGAGACACGAAGAGAAGTAGTATAAACTGCCCGAACACGGGAGCATTTTAAATTTCTCACCAAAGTTTCTACTTTTACACACACCATGCATCGCCAGCAAAGCGTGTCATCAAAACCAAAACATGACAACAAATGTCGCGGTGGCTGGCTGTGAATTATAACAACTGAATGCGTCATACTGCCCCTACAATACCACTAAAAAGACTAAGCTACATGTGGGTTTATTTTAAATTAATATGATTCTGTCCTGCTAAACCGATGCTGGTAAAGTGTAAAATGGAGACTAACGCAAAACTAAGAGACGGTTAATAATTAGGCCTAGTTTTGACGTAAAAAACTTTTGAAAGTTCAAAATGGATTTTGACTGAATATTTTCAAACCTGCCCGTCAAAATGACGGACAATGATGAGTCTACCGCAACCACTGACAACAGCATGTCTGGCACATGGGTAAACCAGCATAGGTACAGATGAAACACAAGTGTGTGGGGTTGGGGTTGGGGAGGTGCTTACATCTGCCTCTTGATGTAGTCTTTGAGGAGGTCCTGGTCCGCCGAGTACAGATCGCTGCTGCTCATGTTGTCGTAATAGTAGGTCACCGTGCTGTTGAACTTCTGGCCATAGGCACCGTCTTTCGAGTCGTAGGACTTGTAGCCGTAGTGGTAGTCATAGTGACCTGAAAAAGACAGAAAATGGTTTCAGGCTATTTTGTTACATTATGGGAAGGGTGTTTGCCACCTTTACAAAGTGCATAAAAAACTAAAAGTGTACAGCGCAAATGTTTGTTTTATATATACAAATATGCATGCAGGCATATATGCATACACACACATTACATTTCTCCTTCTACACCAAGTTCACTTTGCACTTTTTCTTTAACACACAAAGCTACAAAGCTTTGATCTTTTGGACTGAATGAAGAAATGTGTGTGCTAAGACAGGCTATCTATTTGCTTGTGTATCTACACCCTGGTTGAATAGGAAGGAACATATGGCTGCGCTGCGACTTGCCTTGTTGGATTGGAAAACATCATTCAGGCCTAATAGCATAATATGAATGGTGTTTTACATGCAAAGCAATTTCTGCAGTATTTTTTACATTTGATTTAAATCGGAAGGGGAGCGATACAGCGGCCAAATAAATAATACAAATGCGGAAGGGAGAGAAAATAAAGAATAAAAGAAATAAAAGAGCAGAGTGCCTGCCAAAACTAACAGGCCTCAGGGTCAGCCTCCCCCCCTTCCTCTCCACCGTCTCAAAGGGAACCCGAGGCCTTGCCTCATACCAACGCAAATTTGTTATTCCATGTATGTGTTTTCACTGGGGGCCAGACCAGGGGCTAAACCACCCCGGGCAGTGGCACTTGCACATGCCTGCCACAGCCTATTCAGAAGGGGTGTGTCTAAAAACTAAATGCAAATGGAGAAGTTCTGCATTTGACATAGTCATTGTGACCTATGTCTGCCTCTTTGTAGAGCCTGGCTGTCAACAGGAACCCTCTCTGAACACTTTCACGAGGCCCTGGTTAAGCGTGTACTCCGTGACAGACTCTTGATGATGCCGATATGCACTGGTTTCATTATATTCACTGATTCTAGTATTAAAGCTAGATAGTGGTTTGCGCGCGTCCAGTGAGGCTCCTATTTCAGCGCTGAGATCAGAGGTGTGCGTGTTCTCTCCATTGATGTTTAGTCAGAGAAGAGACATGAGGAACTCATCACTTCTACAGCACGTCTTTGTCGCAGAGTGTGAACGGGTGTTCTTACCAAACACGCAATAGCAAAAGACATGACAAGGCTCTGTATACAGCTCTTACAGGTCCACTTCCATGGGCCAAGTGGTTCATCATGAGCTATGCACCACGTTTGGCTGCCATATTCGGATTCTACAAACAGCGGCTAACGTAGTTTGGTCACAAATATACACCGTCAACATGCTGAACCCACCTCTGCTGCCGCCTCTCCCACGGCCCCGGCCTCGTCCTCTGCCGCGGCCCCGACCTCTGAAGCCGCCGCGGAAGGGCGTTCCTTCACTCTTCACGCTGGACACCTCGTCGTGGTCGTCGCGCCACTCGCGCTCGTACTTCTGACTGTGCCAATCTGCACACAGGAAGGACGCGTTGAAAGAGAATGAGTCGCAAGACAATTACAATTGGCACAACAATTGGAAATTGCAAACAATTGGAAACAAGTTGTGGTTCAATTTTAACAGGAAAAGCAAAATAAAATCCTTCCTTTTTATCGTCGCATTTATGGTTTCGATCACGGAATGGAACAGTTACATTTAATATTTGTATTTTTGAGACCTGGGTAACTTGAGTATACATACTATCAGCAGAGACTTCAATCAGCATGGAGTTTTCGGTTCATCATGTAGTGCGAACAAAAGATTATTTTCATCCCAAACACCAGTGTGTTTCTCTTCTACTGAGGTAAGGACGCTATAGAGTCGAGGGTCCAACAAAAGTTCAATATGGCTTTTTAAAAATCCATAAAGATCTTGTGATATCGCATAGACAAAATCAAGGTCCGTCGCTGTGCGTTTCAATAATAGTTTTAGGCAAAATAGCCTTTGAGGATTGACAAACAGCAATTGATATGCCTTTTAGGACAGCACCAGTCCAGTCATTTTTATAACAGAAGTTTACTTTACTACTAGTAAAAACCCTGTATTGTAAAGTCTCTCTGGCTTGTAAACACACGTGCAGTACTGGCACCCACAATGGCCAATATAGTCACATACTCACCTCTAAGATCATTGCGGGCATTGGGGGGAACTCGGGCATTCTCATTCTGTCTGCTGTTGTTTCTGGAAGCCGACCGCTCTCTGGGACCTTCAGACTTCACCTCGATCATCAGAGGAACCCACTTCTGTTTGGATCCTGTATGGAGGAATACTGACCGAATTAGTCATAGTTTAGTTACTGAAATTGTAATTTTAACAACTTGGGGAAAAACAAAAACACATTTTCAGATATACACATAACTGCTATGACTATAATGTCCAATACATTATTTAATGGCTGTTGGTGATGGAAACTCCCAAAACAATATGTGTCAGTCTCTCTAGTGACCAGCGGGTGGTGTCAGCGTTCTTGTTAAGATCTGCCTGTCAAAAACAGCTATATATGTGGGCGTTGAGTGAGGTCTTGGAAACTGCCAGTTTAAAGTGACGTGGCCCTTATCTGCTGACTACCAAGGAGACTCCGTGAGAGATGTAGAGGATGGGATATGAGTAAAAAAGCCAGTGTGGAAACTTTAAAAAAAAAAATCTATATATACAAAAATTTTGAGACCACTGGGAGCAGTGTCAGATTTTTACTACTCATACATTTAAATGTTTTACTTGCATGTAATATGTCATTTTAGATTTGTATAGAATATTTGTATTTATTTTTTATTTACAGCATATAAGTTTTATAGAATGTGCAGTGGTCTATTCGCAGCTGTATACTGTGTATGTGTATACACACACACACACACTCCCACCTCAAAGAAAACAGTCCTGTGGTGAAGGTCAGAAAACACTGGCTGGTTGGCTAGCTCACTTGTGTAATCTAAGACTATTATTCATGACAAACACCTCCCAGCTATCAGTAGCTCCCACGTGTTTGAGCAGTCCTTTCAACTTGAGCACCTAGCAAACAAACTGGAACACATCAGCACTTTAAACACCACTTGCTTCTACTGGCTCATGCTAGCCTATTATTTAACTAGCATGAGGTTCTGTTATTAATCCTTCAACGTGGGCAATCTCGAGCTGCAGAAATTACTTCTCATTAAAGTGGTATTAAGACGATTTGAATGTTGACCTCTCCAAAAAATGTATTATTAATAGCACTCATTTCTCTGAGAATCATAAGGTAAGTAGCACATTTTGCACTGATAAAATAATTTATGGGAAAGCCCAGAAAAGAATCCTTGCTTCATGAGGATGGGGAAACTCCAATATCTCATCTAGTGCTAGCAAAACTGAAGAAAAGGTTTAAATGAGCTGGTATTCTTGGCCTGTGTATGCTGGCTGTGAATTCTAAAGTTCGATAAACAAGCATGTCAGCCACTTGGAAAGGGGTAAAAAAATGCAGCGCAACAAAAATGCTACATTGTGGGCAAGACTTTTGTGTTTGAGTCAGTTTTATTTTGGCATTTCCCCCACATAAATCCAAATGGCTTTGTTTAGATTTGCCAGACCCTTTGTATGGACCAAACACAGAATTTCAGGACGAAGTTTGTGTTTTTTTCATAACGACGAGGGGGTTAAAATTCAGGTTTCAGAAAATGTAGAGATACCAGCAAACAAGAAGTTGTCTAAAACAATGTTGTCAGAAAGAAAAAAGAAACACAGTCTAAGAGATTATGAATGTGTGAATCAAATGTATATCACAATTTATATTTCAGCTCCTAACAATCATAAACACAATGTAGGCGAGAAAAAGCTAATTATTTTGCACATTATGTTTTGCAATGAAACTCTTATTTTGTCTTGTGTTCTGAATGACATGCACACTTTCGACCCTGCCGGGGTGAAAAGTACAAGAAATAAAAGCAAACTTCTCAGTTGAAGAGGTTTCCATGGTTGATTTGTTTCATGTTGTTTTAAGTGCAGTAACTGCAATATCTTTCCAAAGTCAATGAGTAATATCGACCAAAAGGATTTGGCCCATAATCGAGCAGCCCTATGTCATACAATTTATGTCAGTGTGCGAGTATATTCCACCGATTTAAAAAAATCATTAACCTTTTTTCTTCTGTCCATTCTTCTGGGAGTCCTCATCACCATTCTTCTCCTCTCCAGAGTCGTCCGACTTGGCCTTCAGGTTCTCCTTGCTCTCCTCGTTGCTCTCCCTCTTCTCTTTAGACTCCTTCCTTACGGCACTCCTCTTGGGGGGCTGTGGGTGAAGACAATGTGGGGGAAAAAAGGGTCTTTACAGTGAAAAGGTTTATTAGGGAAGGGTTATTATGCAAAGCTAACCATCACATTCAGAGTGATTACAGTCAAGTACTGGTACAATACATCTAAAATGGTATCAGTATTTTCTTTACCTTTATCCTTCCAGATTATTATTAATATTAGAGTATTATTAATTAAAGTATAATTTATTTATCAACTTTATTATTATTAATATTATTGTTATTTATACATTTATTATGAGAAATTAACATTTAGAGTAGAAGACTAAACGGGAACATGAGTTGATGTCGTTATTAAAACATGACTGGTAGAACAAGGAAATCCACAGAGCCTTTGCAGCATATCCACAAGGCTCAATAACACTCAAACACATCTATGCACACAGCTGATATTTGAGTTTAGTCAAAAGACAATTCAAACTGGTCCTGTGTAGGTTGTGGTATCTCTGCTAGCCAACGGCGCACAAAGTGTTTTGCATAAGAACCATGCAAAGCATTTAGTAGTGTAATTGTAACAGGGAGGTAATGTGTCTTGCTCTAAACAACTATGTTCACAATTGTGCCCACCCCCCAACCCCTCCACACACACATCACAATCAGCATACAGTATGCAATAAGAGGAGATTTAGAATTGTTGTTCTGCTAAAAATCCAAAACAAGAGTCTCACCAAGCAGCAAGCAAAAAAGAATTGCAACCAACATTATTGTGCTTTAGATTAGGACAGAAAAAAACAAAAAAGATATATGTAGCCAGGGAAAATCATTTGAAATCCCAGTAAAGGTGTAGAATAGTGCATCAGGTTTGACATTAGTAGTGAGTCTAGGAAAACCAAGTAAAAAAGGAAGATTTTGTGAATTTAGGTAATCTGTAAGAATTCTAGAGCACCAGAAAATGTTCCAGAATAAAAAGACAAGCTCCATCACTGGGCCTCTGCAAAAAAAGGTGTATAGAACGAATCAATAGGGATAAAAATAATTGGAGGAAAAAAAAGAGAAATATAAAATGAGATCCCCTGTCATCTTAATCAAGGCCAAGCACCTAAATCTTAACCCAAAGTAGGCCGGCAGCTTCACATAACACTGTGACTGAAAGCTCGTACTACCTACTGAACGACATGTAGTTAAGTACGGAGCCGACCAAGGGTTTGAAAAAGGTCATACAAATGCAAATACATTAAAAGATATCACTTTAAATTATAATTTCACCAGTAATATTGACATTTTTTTTCATTTTGGGAATGTAATTTTACTGAGTAATGATATATGACATTACTTTGCAGTCTAGCTGCAATGTAATGTTTTGCTATACAAAACAAACGTAATCTAGCTACCCTGGTTGGCAAGATTTAGGGTATATGATTAGTCAGTTTAATCAAGACTTTATATTGCTCCGTCAGAATATTGTGTACATGTACGCCTAGTGTAAAATTAGCTAGCACTCGCATAGACAAACATCAGCATAGATGGGATTGCTGTTAGTGAAAAGGCAATACGAGCTTTCAGGTATTTACACAGTGACTGTCAAGGTTGGAAAGCTGCTAGCTTTGGTTTTGTCCCCGCCCCCCTAGTGGCCGGAGGGTAGACTTACGGGGAATCTCCTAGCGTCTCGGACCTGCCTGACGGTCGCCGGGCAGGTCACGGTCCGTGTCACTACCTCGACCTGAAGTACAGAGGAAGGGAAGGGCAGTTTAGAGAGGACAGGCAGATTGACTGAAATTACCCTCAAGGTAAAACACAAATGCTGAATTCAAACCCGCTATGCCTGTGTTGGTGCTCTCTCAAAAGCTAAGCCTCAAACAGATGTACTTTTTAGTTTCAACCATCTATTGAGTTTCTTCTACAAAGCTGCAAAATAGTTTCCACCCTGGATTTGACACGGGAGGAATTACTTTAACATGACAGATGGCTGACACTGATGTATTAAAAGATAAACAAACAAATGAATGAATAAATAAATAAATAAATAAAAAGATTTCCAGGTTCTCATTCTTGGAGCCTCTTAGCCAGTAGCCAGCTGTTCACCAATTATGTCTGAAACTTAAACAAAAACACCTTAAATAAATGTACTGCCCCACCAGAAGTACTATATTTTTGATTGTAGAAATATGCATAAAGAACAGTTCTGAGATGTATTCAGACACAGACTTGTGCATCGCCAGTATACATATTTTTCCTAAAAAGTTTAGAGAGTAATTTTAGTCTTAATTTCCTTAATGAGAATATTTAACTTTATACTGAACTAGTCAGTTTATTGTGTAATATCACATGAGTGGAATCAAACGTTTTACTCATGCATACTATAGAGTGTAACCCTGGTCAGGTATGTAAACTCCTGTGGATAACCTCGGGGTTAGAACGGCAAACCAGGTATCTTTCACTGTATTTCCATAGAAAACACGTTTTTGGGTAATATCCTGACATGGGATGTAAGAAAATATTGATGCACCCGAGTATCGCGATATTATGTTACTATATCGATTCTCTAAAACACAAACAAAAAAACAAAAAAAGTTTCCCACAAATTAGAAATTGCAATACATGTGTCCTTGCTTACAATATTACAGTATATTGAATCGTGGACCCTGTATCGTGACACAGGGTCACGTATTGTCAGATTCTTGCCAATAAACCACCATAATCGTGAAAAGTCTTTGCGTCTCCCTCATTTGAATCACACATAAAAACCATCACCAGGGCATCCTTCTTTCACCTCCGAAACATCTAGACTCAGTCCTTCACTTTCATACTCAAGCACTGAAACCCTCATTCACGCCTTTGTCACTTCCCGTCTGGACTACGGCAACTCTCTTCTCTCTGGCATCCCAACCAAATTCAATCGCCTCCAACTAGTTCAGAACTCTGCTGCTATAATCCTCAAAACACAACGACAATCGACCAAAACACTACTTCAGATTAAACTTCATTGACTTCCAGTACAATTCCATATCAAATGCAAGACTCTGCCCTCCTCACATACAAAGCCCTTCACAACCTGGCTCCCTCCTACCTCTCTGACCTTCTCCTGGAATATACTCCCTCCCGATCTCTTCGCTCCTCCTCTACAGGTCTTCTTGTCACCCCCCCATTCCACCTCTGCACCATGGGGGCTCGTGCCTTCAGCTGCTCTGTCCCCCGTCTCTGGAACGCCCTTGCCCTGCACATACGACATGCTACCACAGTCAACTAGTTCTCTAACTCCTCAAAACATCTAGAATATCTTTTCATGTGACAAGAAATTACACTTTTCTGCAATTTAAAGTAGTGATTGTACAGCTTGTAGAACAGTGTAAATATGCTGTCCCCTCAAAATAACACAGCAGACAGCCATTAATGTCTAAACCGCTGGCAACAAAAGTGAGCACACCTGGGTAAATAACGCCTGGGTAAATAATTTGGGAATATTTGGGTTGGAGTCCTTGTGGGTTAGAATCCCACAAAACGCCTGGGTTGGAGTCCCGGTGGGTTAAAATCCCACCAAACGCCTGGGTTGGAGTCCCGGTGGGTTAGAGTCCCACCTAAAGCCTGGTTTGGAGTCCCGGTGGGTTAGTAGCCCACCAAACGTAAATAATTTGGGTGGAATATTTGGGTTGGAGTCCTAGTGGGTTAGTATTAGTGCTGTACCAAACGATTCTTTTTTGGTCGATTAATCTATCGATTATTCTTTCAATTAATCGATTATTCTTTCGATTAATCGGATAACTACATTATTGATAATATAGAAATCTAGTCGATGCCATAGGGTG
>JAODLL010000006.1:331610-350927 GCA_026546735.1 Forbesichthys agassizii | reverse complement strand
GTGTGTGTGTCTGTGTGTCTGTGTGTGTGTGTGTCTGTGTGTGTGTCTGTGGGAGGAAGGGGGGGGGGGGCAGTGGGGGCAAGGGGGCATGCAGTGACAGGTCCTGCAGCCTATTTCTGGTGCGGCGAGTGTGTCTGATGTGGAAGCTAACTGTGAGAGACAGAGACTGCGTGCAGGGCTAATGCTAGCTAGCTAGATGTTTGAACATCTATGGGCCAATCAGAAATCTCACAGTGACATAACTGCTTGTTTGAACACTTAATTAACAATACATTATATTATAACATTATTTATTTACTTACCTATTTGCTCAGTCCATTTGGCATCCATCCACCTATTGCATACATACTAACAGGTGAAATACATTCCATTTCCAAACAGACCTGGCCATTATAAGCGTTCCTTGTTTAATTTACACCTAGAACAATTATAACCTATATAGCCCTAACTTATATGTCATTAATATTATTACGTTCTGTACTGCTTCTGGTTAATTTGATTGTTACTTCATTGGTTAAGAAGTATTTCTGACATGGCTGCATGCCATTTGCTGCCCCCTCCTGCATTAGGGTGTGTGTGTGTGTGTGTGTGTGTGTGTGTGTGTGTGGGGGGGGGGGTGTTGGTTGTTGTCGCTGCTTATATTTGTCAAGGTCAATTAATGAATGCCGCGGGTGAAGCTGTCTATATACCCAAACTCCCCGGGGGCTCATGAATTAAACAGACAACAGATTCAAAAAATATTATTTCGTTTTTTCCAATTAAGATGATTTAACCTTCATCTACCACATCTTTAATCAGGTGTGTGTCGCCTACATCACGCTCTCCTTTCCTTCGTTCGTTCCCTCCCTTCCGCACTGTCCGTCCCTCCAGCCTATGGCAGCGCTGGCAAGCAAACGCATATCAGGGGGCTACTTATCTTTCGATTACGTTCATGTACGTTTAGCCATTCATATTAAGAAGTGGACACCCCCATATCCATCTTTCTTCAGTGTATAGGCTAATAAACACGGGGATTTTTCTGTATCTTTTGGCGGACTGCAGCTGCGGCGAATGCGCGTGGCGAACCCCGAGTGCGCACCCTGCTGCACCTTTAAGGGAGCGAAGAAAATCGTCTGCGGAGAAGGGGGAGCGGGTTACTCCATAATGCTGTGAGGCAGGGAAGGTTACCGCGCATGCATGCAGCAGGGACCAGTGTGATCTGTACGGCTGCGGGAAGATGCGCGTTCTTGTTGCTTGCTGGTTGGAGAGAGGCGGCAAAGAGAGAACGAGCTTCCACTACAGCTAACAAGCGCCTCCGCGTCAAGTCCGCGTTTTGCCGCAACAAAAAAAACATAAAAACTTTATGTTAGCACGGAAGGAGAACTTTTCCGTCGAGTGTTTTCACTGTTTTTGTTTTGCTTGTTAATTCTTCGTTTCGGTGTGCATTTTTTGTTGTTTTATTTTTATTTTTATTTTGGATTTGTGTGCGTGCGTATGCGTCTCCATCCCTCCGGGCGCGCTCTGACTCAGCAGCAGCAGCAGCAGCAGCAGCTCTTCTCACCTGGACCGGAGCGCAGGGCGCCAGACTCCGCATGTCCCCCGCACAGCAGCGCGCCTAGACGTGGGCAAGACTGCACGGAGACGCGGCGTGGTCAGCAGGAACACGCGCGGCGATCGCTTTTGGACCCTATAGCCGCTGCTGGCGCCAGAGGAGGACAATAATTCGAAGCAGCCCGCACCTCCTCTACCCTACGTGAAGGATTGAGAGAGAGAGAGAGAGAGAGAGAGAGAGAGAGAGAGAGAGAGAGAGAGAGAGAGAGAGAGAGAGAGAGGAGAGGAAGAGAGATTTGTGCAGCCTCTCTCAGTTCCTTGCAATTGACTTGTTGAAGAAATAAAGAGGACATTTTCAGGAAGACAGAGAGTGGAAGGGGAGAAGAAGAAACGAGCATAGCTGGGATATTGAACAGAGCGGGGCATGTGGATATTGGCTATTCTCTTTTTCCAGTGCATCTTGAATGGTAGGTCGTGCATTCATTCGTACACGAACTTTAAGTTAATGGGAATTATCACACCATAGAGATATCGTGCCAGTGTGATTGGTGGATTCTACGTATTAGATGCGTTATGTCGTTTTCCTTCTAAATTTATTTTGGAGGAGAAAAAAAAGCAATAGAACAGGCTGTTGCTATGTCCCATAGGCTACAGGCAAAACGCAGGGAAGAGGTTATAACCCAATCAGACTTGGTGCATATGTTTTTGCTACCTGTACATTATTTGTGAGGAAATCATCAGCGAATTAAAAAAAATTTTTTTTTTAACATTGTATATACACACAGAGAGAGAGAGAGAGAGAGAGAGAGAGAGAGAGAGAGAGAGAGAGAGCGAAAGATTGTGGGATTTTTGAATGTGCCTTTACTGTAGGCTGTATGTCGAATTGAATTTATAATTTCCTAATCTATTAATGTATGTTAAGGAAATGTGGGCCTCACTTAAATGCCACCACTTTTCTTTACACCATAAAGAATCATTTTATTCCCTTCCCATCAAATTGGGTTGGGCCTAAGCCTGTGTTAATTTCCTTAGGTCATTTGCTAATAGAATGAATGAGATTCTTTTAAAAATACATTTAAAAGTCTATCACTTAAAATCAATATGGTTTTTAAACAATTCACATTCTCATTTAATTTAATTATCTTTAATTAAAACACAATTGCATGTTCATCTGCAACAATCAACATCATTTAGCTGAAAATATCATTACAACTAGAAATTAATTATATTGATGAAAACTGCACAAATATTTACTTGATACATTCAGACATATTTTTATCCAGATATTTGTAATACTACTAGAATTATCTAAATAGATTCCTTTCTAAAATAAGAAATTAATATTTCTGGAAAAATACATCTTTAACATAAAACTGGTAATTGTGCAAAATTATTGTGCAAAGAGCTATACGATTCTTTGCTTTTTGTCCAGAAAAAAGGATTAAATAGGTTGCCTTTGCTGGTTTATGCCATCGCAACCGCCATATTAGAAACACAGTCATGGAGTCATTTTGGATTGGAAAAACACAGCAGACAAGCACTTATCACCCCTCACCAAGTCCACCTCTCATGAAACACACCCACCGTCCATTTTCAGCACAGAAATGAAACATAAAAAGAAACATTTGATAAGAAGCAGTGGGTTTTCGGACTGTGTGGGTGTGAGTCTCTGTGTGTGTGTGTGTGTGTTTGTGTGTGTGTGTGCGCGAAGGGGGGTGGGTGGTGGGAGGGATGATTTCTACAGCAAGAAGGGTGTGTGAGGTGGGGGGTATTGAACAGGACACTGAGGGCTGTCTGTTAAGGGGGGGTGGGGGGGGTGCAGTAAAGATAAGCTCGGAAGAAATTCGTGGGCATTTAGAGGATTATTTGAAAGATGAACGGATGCAAAAGGGTTAAAATAAAATGAACTGGACACATGTAAAGTGAGGTTGGAGGGTTATGCGTCAAGCAAAGATGACAGCAGAAGTATTCAGTGGCCATGCTGATAGGCAAAGCAAAGGCAGATGTGTTTATACAAGCGGTATGTAGTAAAAACAGTAATGGTTGTGTTTCTAGATCCTTTTCACAATGAAGGCTTGGCAGGGATCTGTCATGTCTGTCTGTATATATATATATATATATATATATATATATGTATATATATATATACACTGTTTGTGTCAGAGGATAATCTTTTCTTTGCTTGTAAATGGCTCCTTTTAGTGCTTTGGTCCAGGCAACCATGTAGCAAAATGGCTGCTGCTCGAGGCTTCAACATGGGAACTTTGAATGGCAAAAGCAACACTTCTGGTTGTGCGGATTCTCATGTGCGTTTACCGATGATACAGTGTGTTTTACACTGACAAAGACAGTTGCCGTTGATTCTACGAGCATATTATAATTGTATGGATGCAATCTTCTCTTTGTATTTGTATTTTTCTTCACCACGGAAAATATTTACACAGATTTGGAGAAGATGAAAAAGCCGTGCTTGCTGATCTGAAACACAATCCACTCATCTCCCACATATTTCTATTCATGGAGTAGCCTTGACAATTATTGCCTGTGAATGGCCAGGTGCAATTAGAGATAGTAGCGTTTGCTGCTTTTCTGGGCAGTGAGACGTGAATTCCACAAATACAGGCTTTTAGGGCTAGGGGTCTCTATGGAGACCTGGGTAATGATGACTGGTGCAGTGTGGGCTTGACTTGAGCAAGGGTCCTATCACCTTCATTTCAACGCCACATGCACTTGCATATGAACGTTTTCCATATTCTCTGTGTTCAGAGGAAATGTGGAATTGACCAATCCCAAGCCCTGCCATTTTCACCTGTCCAACCTAGTTACTGTAACTATGTTGAGAACAGAATAGTAGCAGAGACACTGATATGGAGGACTTTGATAGTAGAGTTTCTGTTGGATTCAAAAAATGTTTCTAAAAAAGAAAAACTGGTTTTTGGACAGGCACAAAGAGGCGGAGCTTGGCATCTGTCAATTGTATGCTCTATAGCATTTATTGGGTTAGTGCTTATATGACAGGCATATATTTTGATGTGTGACGTGTACTGTGCTCGTTGAAGACCAGCCAGGACCAATAGTTTAGTCCACCTATGTATACCTCCATCTGTGCGGCAGTTCATTTACAAACCATTTTGCACTGAAAGACATTAGAGACACATTAGCACACTCACTTGTCTGTAGACATAAACAATTCACAGTTGTAGAGCATCAAATGTGTTGCAGGGTTCATTTCAGCAGTACTTGTGCATTTAAAGTGCTCTTGCAGAAGTATCTCTTTTAAAATTTTAAATGGAATGTGAATAACAGATCTAGTTATGGAGAGATAAAATGGGGGAAATGGCATTACAGTGTTTTTTTGCTTAGCGATGCCAGGGGGCAAATCTGACACATGCTCAATTGGACAGTAATAAGCGGTATAAATATTCAGCGAAGATTCTCAGTTGGCGCTCAGCATCCCTCTGTGCATGTGTGTGTGTGCACATTTGTGTTTTTTTGCTTTCAACATAGCCTGGCATGAAATGGAGTTACGTGAGTTTAATGAAACAACATTAAACGTCCTTTAGCTACTCTTAATACTTATTATTTGACTTCAGATACTTCATTGCTCATCATAGTACTTAATATTACTTATTACTTTCTCCTTAGGAATGCATGTGAAATATTCAGCTCCCAAATTCCACTTTTTTAACTGTATTCAACTACTTAAACTCTTCTAGAATGCAGCTTCTTGGTTGGTACCATACATTCATTTTAGTATGAATTCACACACTGTGTCAGTGTAGGCAAACGTAGGTGTTTCTAGTTTTGCATTGGAACAAATCAACATATCTGGGTTCTAAAGGTTCAAATCTAACCCTTGTTTTCAAGACTGGTTGGAAGATTTAAGATATGAGTGGCCCTACTGTACCACGTGAATACCTGCCAGCTACAACACATAGACTGCTCGTTTAGCTCAGGAATAGCCCTGGGATCTCAGGTACGAGGTTACCCTTGTTAAAGCTGTCATGATGACAGAATATAATTAACCAACCAACCCACAGAAGACAAGCCTATATTAGAGGCAAATGCTTATATTGATGTAGATTTGATTTTTATGAAACATTCATATAAGCCTCCAAGAAATATACTGTACTGTGTGGATGAAAGTCTTTGTACCGTTATGTTATTTGATCCTTACAGTATCAGGACAGGGACTATAATACTAGTACTATTATCTATTGTAGTTCTGCTACAATAACCAAAACAGAAGTACAGTATACTCTAACACGCATGGCTTTCATGTGTACAGCAGAGGTCATCTGATGTGGACATCAGACTATATTAACACAAGCAGAGAAGACATTTGTGCTTAATTTGAATGACATTGGATTGCTGGCTTTAAATGGCAATGGTGTGGCATTTGTGTGCAGTTCTTGTGTTGCATACAGTAGTTCACCAATTACTGTACCGCCGGGAAAATAGTAGGAACGTACAGTATGTCTGTGCTAGTGTCTTTTGCCATGCATCCGTCACTTCACGTTGGAGCAGATAGACTGACAGAACATCGGTGATCACAGCCTCTCATTATATTCCAACAAAGTACTGTCTAAACAGGCATGCCCAGGCCGATGCATTTTAAATGTAAGATGAATATCTTAAAATGTCTAAATATTTATAACAATGTGTAGCTATTGCTCATTCTTTTTCTGATATATACATACGGTAGGCATACTTTCAGTTATTTTTATTATACTATACTGTACTGATATCATTTTCAACTGTGCCTCTCAGTAATGATGTAAAACTGACTTCAACATGCATTTTTTCAAATATGGTAAAAAAAAAATAAAAAAGTAGATATATAAGTTATATAACACAAACTACAGCTCTATTGCACCTAAATCTAACAGCAATGTATATTTTCAATCATTGTCTTATATACTAATTGTGCAAATTAAGAGCACTTATCCTCATGGAACAGTTTCAGTAGATTCAAGTTATTTTTCTTCATTGAATTCAGCTAACTGATTGAGACATGAGGTTGATAAAACTATGAAGAGCAAAAGAAAAGAGATGGATGAAGGATTTCTTTAGCCTCTGGGACATTTGATTTGAGCTATAGACCCTGAAACTCTATTTGAAAGCAAGCCGTAATTTGTTACACGCTTAGCAAAGAATTTGCAAATGTGGATGTGCATCGAGTCAAGGTTTTCTTGGGCACAGAAACTGGCAAAAAATTAAAAAATCGCAGCACTATTTGCTTACGTTAGGGGGAGAGAAGACTCAAGCATGTGTTAATGGATGCACATTGAACTGTTAAAGGTTTCATTTAACCCAAGCCAGAATGCTTAGAGATGATGGTGTGTAGTGAGGCATACAATCGGGGTAGGGTGGGGTGGGGGCATTTAGTCAAGTAAGCTTGTGCTATGTGGCATCCCAGTGCTAAAATAAGAATATACGCCTGAAGTCATATGTTGGTGTTGATAAAAACAACATTATGACTTGTATACGATGATAAAAAGGTTATTGTTGATTCCAAATTTTATGTCCTAAATTAGGTTTTTGGTTAGAAATATACAGCTATTTTAGTTTATCATAATCTAATCTCAAAGGTCATCTTTTTAAGATGCTTCAGTATTACACGAGTTCCGATACTGCTCTATTTCTATTTTTCTAATGATTGGCATCAGCAACACCAGAAGCACTCTTTGTTTTCGATGGTGTGTTCTATGCTAAGGGGGGAACTGTTTAGAATAGCAGATCCTTTGATACTGCTCTGCTTTAACACAGGGCATCAGCAAACACACCATTAAACAGATGATGAAAATGTCCTAACACGTGTCAATACACACACTGCAAACACACGAGTAGCTCGTAGCTCATAGCATTATACTGTAGGTCCATTTCATTTTCTTATGTAGTACCAGTGCACCATTATGGTACAGACAAAATGAGTGAAGCCACTAATATTTTGTGCTGTGTTTTTCCTACAGTACTCTCACAACTCTATGAAAAGGGCCCATTGTGTTCAATTAATTGAACAAGACATAATTGTTAATAATACTGTAGGTGAGCTAGACTCTACGTATGTGTGTGACATACGTAAATTAAAAATGTTCTTGAAATTTTGCTCTATTCCTGACATTTATAATATACAGCCCACATTGTATCTGGACTGAAGAAGGTTGGAGCTGCTGGGGAAGAAAAATGATTAGCAATGCTGTTGTCGCGTTAACTCTGCTTTTAAATTGGACTGTATGATAAAAGCTTTAGCAGCATGCTACTGAAGGACCTTACAGTAGCTAACTGATTTTACGCTAATTCAGGGTAGTAGCCATTGTTTTGCATTAATCGTTATCTTAAAAAATAAAAAAGGTCTTTTACATTTTATGTGACTATTAAGCGATTTATAATTTTTCCTATATACTTTTCTTTAAATGTGCCTATGATGTTTTTAGATAATGCTGTTCATGGAGGCAATTGGTGCCAGATATGAATATGATGCTAGAAGCCAGTACTAGCAGAGAATTAGGGGTTTTCTGTAATGTGGCAGGCACATCATACAGGAGCAGACTGCTGCATGCGTAGCTATTATTGGAAAGCCATTTTTAAGGCTGTCACGTCGGGTAATGTAAGTGTTGCAAAATGACCCCTGCAGAGACGAAGCTCTTGGGGTTTCTCCATGTCCTTCCCGGTGCCCACACGCCTCTGTGAATACAAAGACACACCTCCTTTTTTTGTATGACGTAGCCAATGCACACATAAGGCCTTTGTGTGGTGTTCCTTTAAGCACACAAGTATACTGAATATCAGCACGGCTGTGATTCGTTCGTGGGTACGAGGCTGTAGGCCGAGTGCAGAAGATAATCCCTAAACAATTCCTCAAATTACGTGTGGAATCCGACCCAGCAAAAAGCGTTTGTAACAATACCTTATCACATATCCAGTCATTTATTTTGTCGGTCAAGTCCTTCCTGTAATCCAATATACAGCAGTGGTTTATAGTAATATTAGTGATAGAGTAATAGAGTAATAGTAGTGCCACTCTTATAGTCAGCTAAATGTAAGATAATACACTTTATGTCAAATTCATCTTCTCTCATTTCGCTATGTTACCTTTCTCTGTGCGTGTTGAAAAAAGAATCTGATACTTCCACACAGCCCTGGCTCCATAAATAGGAACATAAACAAAGTGGAGAACACCGCTCGTACCAACAAAGCCGTAGGGCTACGCTTTTCTTCTGAATTAATTTTGCCAAAGAGGAGGAGCGATGCTGTTTTGATTTGAGCTCAAAGTTAACATGACTGACCCTGCCTTTAAAACCTGAGATCGCATGGTTGCATTTGCCATAGCGAAAACAATTATGAGTCCTTTCAACATTCAACTTGCACAAAATCCCCTTAATTTTCCAATCACATAGAAAATCTAACTAAATTGCTAAATATTGATTTGTACAAATGATTATCTTCTCTGAGCCATATTATTGTTTTAATACTATTAAACTGGAAGTTTCCTTCCACTGGACATTATCAGGAGGCTTAGCCAGAGAGAGCCAATTAGCATATGACAAACATCTTTCAGTAAGACAAAATTTGTAACATATTTTCAAAGATTCTGGCATATGCTTCAGTAGCAAGCGTTTCTTGCCCCCAAGTCCAATCCACCTCAGTCTCCGTTCTATCAGGCCTTTCCCAGACGTGATTATGCTAATTGCTGTTTGATCAGATGATTAAATTATAATTTGATTAATCTCGAGCCCTAAACGCTTTGAATACATAAATGTGTATTTTACTAGCAGGCTGTGTTTTAGAGGGCCACAATCTCCTTGCTCGCTATCAATACGCAGGGAGGCAAGATGAGAAGAACATTTGAAGCACAATATCTTGATCAAATAAAGAGAAGTAAAGCTTAGCTGGGAGTAATTGTATGTGAAAATTAGAGAGGCAATTTGTCTTATTGCATTAAAGTAATCTCTAATAGGCTATATGTATGATGTCAGTATTGTTTGTTTATATGAGCTATAAAATAGGATGTTAAAATGCAGATTGCTATTTCATCACTTCATTTATCTCAATGTTGTTATGTAATGTTGTATGAACTGGTCCCAGATCTGTTGGGCTGAATAATTACCCAATCTAAAGTTATTCTGTACACTGCTTTGCAATTATAAGATGTCCTTATATACAGTTTGTTTTAATTGATCAGATACACCTGCTTTTTGCATTAATATTTGCTGTGTGCATATTGTTGAGCATATTTGCTACACAATATCACACACACACACACACAAACATACCTACACACACACACACACACACAGTCACACACAAACACACACACACACACACACACACACACACACACGCACACACACACACACACACACACACAGGGTAACCATGTCGATTAGCTACAAATGTGTGCATTGAGAAATGGGGATGGCTCTCATGCAAGCCAGTCTACTGTAGATCTACCAACCTTCCTTAAAGGCAAATATTGGACTGTGAAAGTGGAGGGTGCTGTGGGTCACAGGAGAAGAGAGAGAGAGAGAGAGAGAGAGAGAGAGAGAGAGAGAGAGAGAGAGAGAGAGAGAGAGAGAGAGACGTGCAGGGGCATTATTTTCTGATGCACGAGAAGCATGTCTGCGAGCCGGATGCTAGCATTGTGTAGTCAGTCACCTGACCCACATCCCATTTAACCTCAGGACTTTGATTAGTTGACCACTATAGCCCCTTACTGTATGTCTTTGCTTCTCACACAGAAATGGCCGCGGCAATGAGAGCTCTTTATATTTATATTACTGTGCGCACAGGATTCTCTGTATACAATTAATTACGATATAGAAATCACAGGATGAACTGGTGGATTAGGCTGCTTGTTGACTAGGCAAGAAGAGTTCACAACATGCATCTGCATTGGAAATGCACTCAGTAGCGGTTTTCTGCCACCACACAAATGGACGTACTGGGCTAAACCGCTATAAGATCACTGTATGTTAAGAACATAATTCTTATATTGCTCTTCCTGAGGACTATTAGTACCATATATGTATTGTCCCCTGGTCTTAGAAAAGTGATACAATATAGATGCATGTGTTGATGGCTGCCAACACAAAGCTTGTAATGAAAGGCTTCTGCTGTGCCGTACGATGTTCTTAAAGCTGCTAGCATTCTTCCTTTAATCTCTCCATTCATCCTATCCTGCTGGGTTTAATGTCCGTCCTCTTAGCTCACCTAAGACCCCGTCTCCCTGCCCCCTTTCTCATGCTTGATGGAGCCATCTTAAACTATCTCCCGCCGCTTCGCTGTCCATGTCCAGCCAAATTAACTCTGGCGATATCGTTACCAAATATGACTAATGTCTACTTGAAGTATATGTGAACGTTGTTGCCCTCACTTCTCAGTCCCACACAGGAACTATCTGTAATAAGCACATACATGTACCACCAACCAATAATTGACCACCAGAATTAAAAATATTCCTCTACAATAGTGTTCGAATATGTCAGTGGGCAGACAGTAACTGCACTTATTTATGCCCTGTTCTACGGTGGGCTATCTCACTTTGGTGACTCTACAGACCCCCATCCCACCCACTGCCTCTCCCTTCCCCGCTCCATGATGAAACTACAATGCTGGACAACAATGGAAACTGCTGGAAAGCACACGACGCATTCCCCGGTCCTACATTTGTTCACTTAGGACCCAGCAATGAAACAAAGGGTAATGGAGCATCATAGATCTGTTGTATGCCTGCGTTCACATGCATTTCCTAGTGTCGCTTAATTTGTCTTGGCATATTAGCTTCACTGGCTGGATCGGGAGCCTGTTTACTCACAGGACTCTCCCGTTTTTTACTGTTATTTTTGCCCGCTGCCCAGCATTTGGACACCTCCATTTCAGTGCTGTGACTCATTAAAGGTGGAGTCAGGGATTCTGGACAAAAATGTGTTTGAACTTGATCAAAACAAAAGCACCTTTCCCTTCAATGCCAGGGTGCTCCAAGGAGCATCTCCACACATTGTACCAAAATTGCCAAGGATGGGACAGTATTGTGTGGTGAGGTCTGCACCATTTTGTTTATGCTCCCATTTACTGTGTAGCAACATCAAATAATTTTTCCAAACGGGCAGTTAGCGAACCATGAGGAGATAATTGCAGAATCTGACAAGAAAGTTATATTATCTTACAATTGCTGACTCCACCTTTAAGATCTCCCTCAGCACCCCTTGTGCACTACATGCGGCAGATAATTCACGACGCAGCGACTGTGGTCTCCATGGCGACAGGAGACATCCTAAGAAGGGGACGTCGGCGCCGCTTCAACATTATTCATGAGGGCAAATTGGGAGGCGGTCACACGGCGAGCGTAAGAGGTCCCTGTTGTTCCTCCTCTGTGCTCGGCTCATTCTTTCTCCGCTCGCCGTGTAAGCCCCCGGGGCAGGGGGTGGTGGGGGGGTGGGGGGGTGGGGGCTCGTCCTGTCCTCCACCCCATTCCCAGCCCTCCAACCCCGTAACTTAACTCCCTCCCCTACCACCTCCCGTCCCCGTCTCTGCCTTAATTACCTGCCCTCCGCGCCACGAGCTGTCAATGTTACTCTGGTTGTTTTGCCCTGCAGAAGGTGCCCTAATGTCTATATACGCCGCCGCCCAGCACATCGCCATGGCGATCCCAGGCCTGGTGCAGAGCCGAGCCGGGCCCGGCGAGTGCTGTGGCTGAGAGCCAGTTAGAAACTAACGCGTTAATACAATTGCAGCCTTTTGGGAATGCAGCGCTGAATTCCAAATTCAGCGTGATTTAATCACGGGAGGATCGGGAAGGAATACAGCATGGCGTTGTTGTGAAATGCAGGGTCTTTCACCCAGAACAATTGGACATAGAGAGTTTGGTGAATCCTTTTCATGTGGTTTTAACAAGGGAACATTAGGCAGGGGTCTTTGAGGTGTATAGTTGATTAATGGTGCTTGGTTGGAGTAAACACAAAGGCCCTCTAAAGAGCCCCTGACACATCAGTGAGCTAATGCACAGGCTAATGTACAGGCTAATGCATAGGCCTATTTATGTTGTAGGTTAGTGGGGCCGGTATTGATCAGACATTTACTTAAATAAATTGCCTGACTGGTTTTGGACACAGCCAATGATGGCCACTGTCAGGATACGGGTCCATATGGGTCTCACCGAGCAGACACTTACTGTATCCCACACAATATGACCCTATTACTTACTTGACTGTAATATTTATACGGATCTGCAGGCTGCATGAATGACCATCTCAGTTAACTCATCGTAGATATCTTGGAGTATGGTCTGAAAACAAGTAGTAAACTAGCCTAACTATAGTCTGATGTTTGCCTGAATATTCATCTTTATTTCTTACTGATTTAATTCCTCTTTGTGGTTCAATACAATACATTATTTGCTAATGAAACAGAAATACAGCTTAAAGTGTAACTGCACCCTAAACTGTGTTTTTTGAGCTGTTAACAAATTAATAGGATTGATCTATGTTTATGAATTTCACTTCGGCAGCCAAATTTGCTTGTTTTAAGCATAAGCAAGATTAAACTAAAAACTCAAAACTAATATATTTGTACTTATATTTGATAGGTTATTTTTTGCAGTGAAGCAATCAAGCAGGAATCATGCTAGTACGAAGCAATCTAGCAGGAATCACACTAAAACCAAGCCAGCTAGTAGGAACCACACTAGAACCTAGCAGACACCATGCTAAAACCAAGCAAGCTAGCAGGAAGAAAAACGTGGTTTCTGCTAGTTTTCTTGGTAAAAAACGTATGATACGCAGGAGACTACGTCGTAAGATACGCATGATCTGGTAAAAAACCTGGTAAAATAAAGGTCAAACAATAAAGGTCAAACAAAAACCAGGCTAGTAGCCTAACAAGCAATATAGCAGGAACCACGCTAGTAGATACCAAGTAAGATAGCAGCAACCACGCTAGTAACAAGCTCATGTAGTCTTGTAGTCTCATGCGTATCATACGATGTAGTCTCATGCGTATCATACGATGTAGTCTCATGCGTATCATACGATGTAGTTTCATGTGTATCATACGTTGTAGTCTCATGTGTATCATACGATGTAGTCTCATGCGTATCATACGTTGTAGTCTCATGCGTATCATACGATGTACAGCAGACTTATGCGTATCATACGATGTAGCCTCATGTGTATCATACGATGTAGTCTCATGCGTATCATACGATGTAGTCTCATGCGTATCATACGTTGTAGTCTCATGCGTATCATACGATGTACAGTAGACTTATGCGTATCATACAATGTAGTTTCATGTGTATCATACGTTGTAGTCTCATGCGTATCATACGATGTAGTTTCATGTGTATCATACGTTGTAGTCTCATGCGTATCATACGTTGTAGTCTCATGCGTATAACATACGGCGTAGTTTAATGCGTATCCTACGGCATAGTTTCGACGCAGAAGCAAATATCGTCTTTTAGCTGAACAGCACTGCAGTGAAGCTCCCCCGTCCTGTAAGCTTTTCATAGCCCATTCATTATGCTTGACATTTGTGTTATTCTAAATTGAATTTTATTACTTTTTTCTCTTTGTAGTTTGGCTCATTAAACAATGATTCTCTACAATATTAGTGTACATCTTAGGATTTCTTAAGAACCATAAATGAGGTTATGATTTAATGGTGCTGTACACAAATTCGCATAATGACAGCTAACTCCGGCTCACCTCTACCCATAGAACTAAATATTAATGCTCCTATCTATTGCAAGCAAACAATGGATGCAATTGCAAACAAGATAAGCTACATTGATTTATGTCAATAATTTACTACTGAATTGTCAAATCAAATCTGTTAAATTAGCACAAAGCAAGTTTTACCTCTACATGCGAGAGGTCCACAGTTGACTTTAATATTACTGGTGGTCTATAGTGACATAAACAACAGTCCATTCATATCCAGGAGGCCTACGCAGCAGATTCTGACTTCTGACTGATCTTTCTTGATTGTATTTGACAGGTGCAATTAAAATTGCATTGTTTCTGCAGTGTCTCTAATGGCGTAGTACTGTCCCAACACAAACACACAAAAGCTTTTTATTGTTTGGACAGCACTATTCAGCAGTCATAGGTCATTATCTTATGAAGCTTTGATGGGCAGTAAAAGCAATGGTGAGCTTTGTACATGCGCCGTTGAAAGGGTTTTCACACACACACACACACACACACACACACACACACACACACACGCGCACACACACACACACGTACATGCACACGCATATATGCGGGCGCACGTCACGTATTGTTCTTTGCACCTGCATCGTCCTGTAAGGGCTGAGCAGGTCTACATGTGAGAGACGAGGTCAGAGAAGCATGAAGGAGACATGGAGGTTACGGAGAAATCAAAACAAAAAGCAGACCGGGCAAAAGAAAGACGAGAAATGAGAAGAGGATGAATCGCGCTCTTCCATGATGGCGAGACAGTCCAGCTGCAGTGCAGAATGCCCCCCCCCTCCATTTCTTTTCTATCTCTGTCCTGTCTTTTTCTCGGTCTTTCTGTGTTTCTCTGTGCAATTGCTGTCCGTAGTGTATTTGAGCTGCCGGGACCAGCAGTGTCCATCGTGTGTGTTTGGGCGATGGGGAGGAAGGGGGGTTTGCTTGTCAGCCCCCCAGAAATAGGGGGCAGTTACATTTTTCATGAGTTGGTGCAAAGCAGATTGAGACAAAAGACGTTTGGACACACTGGCCTTCTTTCTCCTCTCTCTCACCGTGTCTTCGCGGCACTGTGGCAGACGGTTGCTAATGCTGTTGCCTGTTTCGTATCAGAAGGAATTTGTCCTATAGCGTAGCTCCACAATGTATGTGATCAGAACAGTACGTGAGCAAATATTGAATGTTCCTTTCAATAGCAATCTGTAGATCTGCTGTTATTTTTTCCTTTTACGCTTTTTTTTGTAACATCAGTTCTGAAAGGCACTTGAGGTTGGAGTCGACGATTGTAAGATAATAGAGTTTTTGTCAAATTCAGTAAATGCCTCCTCACCTCTGTTCTGTGTGTGCGCTAAATAAAATAGTCTGGTGTTTCTACACAGCCCGGGCTCTGGAAATGGGAACACAAACAAAGTGGCGCAGTCCGCACCGCACAACACTAACCCAGCCTTGGCAATTTGTGTTCAAGATACGTACAGTATGTTCAAATATCAACAGATTTTCTTCTCCGGCATTACTGACGTGCACCTTTAATAGCCATACCTAATGTCTCATAAAACCGAGCCACATGTAACTTCCCCACCACTTGGTTGGGAACACAGCAGTCCACCGGGGTTGCCGACAGCGACATCCATTCACTTCTTTAACACCTTCACGATGACCTCCTCCTCTGTGGACACCCGTGTGAAGCGCAAGCAGCCACAGCTATGTGGAAACATGTGTTTGTTTGTCGTAACGGATTGAACGAGCAGAGGGCGGAAGCAAGCAGCCAATGATTTGAGTGCACTCATTAGGAATTTATGAAGCGCTAAAATGTTTGGTCTCCGGGGACGTGGGATTGGCAGCTGTCTTACAGGCAAGCAGGCTGGTGACACAGAGTGAGAGAGAGAGTGCGAGAAAGAGAGAGAGAGAGAGAGAGAGAGAGAGAGAGAGATAGAGATAGAGGAATATCAGTGTACAGAATGTACAGACTGTAGGAATACAAAGAAACAAGTGTTTACAGAACCGGCACCCTAATTTTGATGATAATATTAAAGATTCATTTTCAGTAACACTGTCAAATTTAAATTGTATTCTTATGCTATTGAGGATTGTAGTCCTCATAGTACTAGATGGATTAAGCTATTTATACTTTCAAAGGACAAGGGAATGTGTTTTGAGAGCATGTTTTAAGATCATGTACTGCAAATTCACTTGATAAGATTTCTTAAATTAAGTGCACATTTACTTAAATGAAGTCACTAGATAAGCCATTTATATTAGAAACAAGTCCAACTGGATTTTAAATATATAAGCAAGATTACCACACTAAATTAGATATCTTTTTTGCAGTGTGATTGGGCTTGATCTCCAATTAATAAACAGGGTTTCTTCTAACCTGAAAACCACGTTGTGTTTTTCAATACAGTAAGATACTATAAATACATTTCCAAGACAAAAATGTAAGCTCAAAATATTGTTTATTAATCAAGTCCCCATTCCTCAGTTCAATATATGGATTTCATGGCCTTGCAGTATTCCAAAAGTGGAAAAATGATACTGTACCTCATGTTAGTGAGTTATCACAGAATGTGTTTTTTTTATTCTGCTCTCTTTGTTTCATATATTTGAAAATTTGAACAAGTGAGGAATGGAACATATATGTATCTCTTTGATGCAATTTTGCTTTGATCATTAAATTATGTTTAGGGCTTAAAGCTTTGAAAGTCCAATCCATAATCCACATATTCAACTGGGAATCTCCCACTGTATTGATTTTTATTTCCAGTGCGTATTTATCCACCATCTTGCATATTTTGGAGGGCTGGTGGTTCCAGCAGTGTGCGTGTGTGCGTGTGTTGCTGTGTGTTGCTGTACTGGGCCTGTTGGTTCATTAGGCCTATGCTGCAAAGCCTCTTCTCCAACACAATGCTCAAACAGAAAACAGAAGTGAACATTTTCAGATGCTCAGAACAAAGCTTGAACATGAATGTATGATGAATGTATAATAAACAACGTTTTACTGAGGTTTTTCACACTTTACATGAGGTTTCCCTGGCAAACCTTGTGATTTTTAAATTATATTTTATCTATATCATAGCTTTATTTTAAGCTAAAATTGGTTACATTTATAATTGTTATAACTGCTGTTTATGGGTTTTAAAGGTGAGTTAATACACTTTTTTGTCAAATTCTGTGAATATCTTCGCATGTTAGCTGTTCATTCATGTGCATGCTGAAAATATGAACATAATTCGATGTTTCTATGCAGCTCTGGCTCTGTTAATGGAATCACAAACAAAGTTGTGCAGACCGCACCTCACACTACACTAACATCAACAATCTTTACTCAGCATCCCTGGCTATACCTAAATGAATATATTGTGTTGAAGTACATGCACAAGATAGTGTAATCTGTCTGTGCTGCTACAGTATATGCTAACAGCATTTACTTTTGCTTTCCTCCGTTGCAGTTTTCAGTGAAGATCTACGTTCCAGCTTATATTTTGTCAATGCATCTGTGCAAGAGGTAGTGTTCGCCAGCACCACGGGGACCTCGGTGCCCTGTCCTGCCTCGGGCGTGCCGCCCGTCTCGCTGCGCTGGTACCTGGCTACTGGCGAGGAGATCTACGACGTGCCCGGGATACGTCACGTGCACCCAAATGGCACCCTGCAGATCTTCCACATCCCCCCCTCCAGCTTCTCCAAACTCATCCATGACAACACCTACTACTGCACAGCGGAGAACCCCTCAGGGAGAATCAGGAGCCAAGATGTCCACATTAAGGCTGGTCAGTATCTTCGTGATTTGGCAGTTAGCTATCACTGTCGACCATCAGCAGCACAAGCCAATAGTGTTAGCCTCTTAAGCTAACATGTCATCTTAACCTGTTTTGGCTTAACCATATGGGTTAATCGTCACCAGATGATATAGCCGATGCTATTTACGAACGTCTCTGCTAGCTAGAGGAACTGACACACACTACATAAAGCATGCATGGAGATAAGCTATACAACAACTTTTGTTACTGTACTTTATTTAGTTGTAAACTCTGGTTGACCTCTTCAGAGCAAATTAAAATCCAACATAGGATTCAAATAAGTGTGAATGGTGTGTGCACCATACACAAGATGGCCCTGAACCGGCATAAAATAGTAAAGAGAGTGGATGCTAGCCATTCCATTATCCAGAGATGGTTGCTGTGCCCCAACATTGCTCCGCTAATACAGCTCTTGCCCTCTGTTTTCAGTCCTTCGAGAGCCCTACACAGTTCGGGTGGAGGATCAGAAAGCCATGAGAGGCAATGTGGCGGTCTTCAAGTGCATTATCCCTGCCTCAGTGGAGGCCTACATCACTGTTGTGTCCTGGGAGAAAGACACCTTGTCTATCAACGCTGAGAGTAAGTCACAAGGTCCCAGTGTCTTTAGTAAACAAGCTCCTGGTTTGTGTGAGTGTGTGTAGACCTACAGTATGGAGACATGCCCTTGTACCAGAGAGGATTTCCATCTGCTGTGTGTGCATGTATGCGTGTGTGTGCGTGCGCGTATATCCAAACGCGAGTGTGTGTGTGTGTATGTCTCCATGTGTGTGTTGATGTACAGTGTGTGTTTGACCTATGACTGTCTGACCCAATGACAGCGAGGCCCCTTCTCCTCTGGCGGCCTTGTGAAGGCCGCCGGGCGTGTCACTTAGTCTCAGTGCATCAACTCTTGTGCAACTGCCCGGCCAATAGGAGCCCCTGCAGAGCGTGGCCCACTCCGATCATTCAGATCACTTAAATGGAACACTCGCTTGCATGATCGTTCCCCCAGCCCTGGGGTGCAAAGGCACTTAATGTGGGGCATTTAACACACTCAACAGACAATAGCTAATGCCATTTTGCGTTTGGACAAGGCAAGCCAAACTCACTAACTTATTTTTTTCTCTCTCATTGTTTCACATTTGTCTGCTGAGGCGAATGCGGCCATGTTTAAATCTATAGCTATCTCTTAATTGTCCATTTGCTCTGAGGGTGTTTTTCTGAGCTATGGGCATATTAAGTGGGCATACTATATATATATATATATATATATATATATATATATATATATATATATATATATATAATGTATCACA
>JAODLL010000006.1:293557-317779 GCA_026546735.1 Forbesichthys agassizii | reverse complement strand
TTTTTCTTAGATATATATATATATATATATATATATATATATATATATATATATATATATATATATATATTATATATTATTGGACATAGGAATATGCATTTTATGCAAGATGAATATCGTATCCTTCCTAAAAGTTACATTTAGATTGAATGACTATACATTACATGTATATGGACAACAATGCTATTTGCCTGGTGTCTCCCAGCACCCAGAGTCTGTCAGCGATTACCGCCTACTTAGTTTGAGAGAGCGGCTGACGGCTGTGTGGAAGCCAGACAGTGTGTCACATGGCACTGTGTCAGTGGGATAGGTTGTGACAGCATGGTAACCTTTGACCCCAATACTGTCTCATCACATTTAAATGGCCGCCCACAACTTGACAGAGAGGACTAGTTTGCATGGTAACAGCGCATAGCACAGTGAGATCTTCTCGGGAACGGGATCGTTTACTATAGATTTACTGCGGATATAATGGAAGATGATGCTAAAGTGGAATGGAGCATGAACATGATATGAGAAATTGTCATTTATACTATATTAATGTCTTGTCTGCACATCACCAAAACCTACATTATACCCACATGCTGTATAAAATACACCACAAACATCAGACAACATTGATATGAAGAACAAGTGTGTAATAATAAAGAGGTGATGCGCGTGATGCATGAAACAATAACATCTATATTATAATTACTATGATTTTGTCAATATCCCAAAGGAATTATAGGTTTCTTCACCGAGCTCATTGATCAGCAAGGGAAGATACATTTGAAAGACGCGAGGCACAAAAACATTGTCGTTTCCTATAGCAGTTGCACTGATGTGTGAAGAAGGCCCGTACATATTAACTATGTATCCTAAATCAGTAGTGGATATTTAACACATTAGATCTTTGAACCTACACTGCAAAAAATGCCCTATCAAATATAAGTGAAAATATATTAGTTATTAGCTAATGCTTAGAACAAGCTAAACTGGCTGCTAGTGCAGTAAGTGAAATTCACTTGATAATATGTCTTTAACTAAGTGCACATTTACTTAAATGAAGTCACTAGATAAGCCATTTATATCAGAATCAAGTCCAACTAGATTTTAAATCTAAAAACAAGTTTATCACACTAAGATAGATCGTTTTTGCAGTGTATGAGTGCATCAGGCACTGAGCTGCAGAGTGGTGACAGCACCAGGGAGGTACTGTGTGTAGAAGTCCCCTTGTACCCTGGTGATGAGTCTTCACGACTGCTCATATCCCTCTTCTCTCCTCCTCCTTCTCCTCCTCCGCTGCTCCCTCTCTCCCAGAGCTGGGTGAGATCAGGAACGTGACCACCTCTAAGCCGTCCCTGGAGCTCGATGGCTTAGAGAAGTACACCAATTACAGCATCCAGGTGCTGGCTTTTACCAGGGCTGGTGACGGAGTCCGCAGCGAACAGATCTACACACGTACAAAGGAGGATGGTAGGACGCCGCATGAGATCGCACTCACTCACTTGACACTGAACATGTTGAGCTGGTAAGGCTCTATTTTATGCACTTTGTCATGTCTGAACTAGAGAGACAGGTATCTGTGGATGGCTGTAGGTATCCACAACATCCTTCAAGATGGAGCCATTGTGGGTGGCTGACGATTTGTGTGCTCCCAACCAACTCTGCAATTTAACAGCAGAGAGAAAATAAAACGTTTTAATATTTGATTGTATTATTAACTGCATTGTTGGGGAGTGCGGAAACTACGCGTTTGATTGCCATAACTTGTTATTTTAACAAAAATCTATTAACGTAATTTACCTAAACCCACCCGCACACTGATTGGCCGATGGTCGTGTGACCAGCTGACATTGGCATTTTTGAACTAAGAGTTCCCATACTGATAGGCAAAGTGAAGCAAATAATAAAGGCAGAGCTTACAAGATCAGGATAATATACCATATGCAAATGTTGCTCTGCAACTACCTGCAGGAAATGTTACAGATTATGGCCGTGTAATGGCTGTATGGTGTTGTATATGTGATGTTGGGGCAGTATGACTTCATATTGTAACTTTTAGAAGACTGTCGAGGAAATATCCATCCAGCAGCCGTTGGTCGTAGTAGCCTTATGTTTAGTAGTAGTACGTTTAAATAGCACTTTTCACATATATAAAATCACAAAAGTGTTTTACATTAAAAACATCAACATGACAGATTTTAAAATACAAAAACAAAACATAACAAGAACAGAACCTGAAAACCAAAAACCTAATAAATTCAAATAAATAAATAACAATGTCAACCTTTCCTCCTTCAGTTCCCGGTCCTCCGGCGGGTGTGAAGGCTGCCGCCGCGTCTAACTCTGTGGTGTTCGTGTCATGGCTGCCTCCTCTCAAAGTGAACGGCATCATCAGGAAGTACACCGTGTTCTGCTCCAACCCACACCCCACGGTAGGACCTCCAGGACGCTCGGGCGGATTGGGCTCGGGTCTGGCATGGGTTGGGCCGTCTTGCGTAAAACATCAGCGCAAGAAGCAAGAGTCATATAGACCGTAGGGGGCCGGGGTTCCCGTTTTGCACGATGCTCTTTAAAAGTTAAAAGGCCACTGACAATATGGCAGTTGTAAAAAAAAGGGGAAAAAAATAAAATAAAAAAAATAAAACTTTTTTTAAAATTAATTTCCTTAACATTTACCGCTGGACGGTACAATAATAATTACATTTGTATTTCAAATATTTTATTAATATCATTTTTTTTAATAAGCTTTTATAAGCAGTGCAAATCAGTTTAGTTTGAACTAAACGGTAACATTTTTTAATATATATTCTTTTAGTATTTTCCTTCATCTTCCCTCCATCTTGCTGAAGCTCCTCTGGTGGTCCCCGGCGGTCCCCATTGTGAAAACCAGGGCAACATACAGTGTCTCCTCTATCCCTTAGGTGAGCAGTGAGTTCGAGGCCGCTCCAGATGTTTTCTACTATCGCATCCCCAACCTGAGCAGGAACCGTCAGTACAGCATCTGGGTGGTGGCGGTCACGGCCGCGGGTCGAGGGAACGCCAGCGAGATCATCACCGTCAAACCCATGGCTGAAGGTAGGCGGGCGTTCTAGGGGTGGGAATCACCAGAGGCCCCACGATACGCTATTATTTCGATACTTATGCCACGATGCGATATTATTGCGATTTTAAAACTGTTGCGATATTCTGCGATAGTTTGCAATTTATGACTTTTTCCAACTTCAAATTATTTCCCAAAAGGAAATCTATGTCGACATTGGTTTGTTCATCTCACATAAATTATATTGCTGCAAAATGTGATTGTCAAACTTATGTCAATACATGTCATACATATTAAATTCTCATGTGCAATTTATATAATTAAAAGAAAACCCCCATTCTGAATCCCATCCTTATATCTTCTACATCTAAGGGGTGGAAAACACATTCTTTCCTATTATCTCAATATAAGAACACGGTTGAATGTAAAACCAGGTTTGAGTTTGACCCTGTCAGCACTTGACATGCTTGCTGGGGCCCGATAAGCTGATGTCTGTTGAGATAGGCCACAGAATGTCAGTTGTCACCACCCAGAGGTCCTATCAGGACACTCCTGTCCTGGGTGATGAATGTCCTCTCCGCTGAGGAGGCCAGCTGCCATCACTGCCGCATGTTTCCATGGCTCCAGACAGCTCCAGTATATGCTTCTTCACGTTGTATTGGAATTATAGTAAAGACGAGTTCCCACTTGGATATTGCACATGAATGACCTCTGTCACTCCATTCCCTCATTTGTCTAATGTAGCTCACCTGGTACCCGTTAGATGTGTTTTCTTCAATGACGTTTTGGTTTGAACAAACCTGCTGGAAGTTTGACACGGATTTCTTTGAGCAAATCTGATTATGTTAAAGTTAGACCGAGTGGGGTTTTCTACCTGCAGAGGTTTTGATTGTTAATAAATACAGTTTTATTTGAACTCATTGAGCAAGTGTGTTCCCGAGTTGGTGACTTTCTACCTTTCAACACCAAAGAGAATAGAAAGTAATTGTATCCATGATCTAGAGCAGCTATTGCCCTGCATGTTTTAGATGTCTCCCTGTCCAACACACCTGATTCTAAGGATTGAGTTGTAATCAGGCTTCTGCAGAGACTGATAACGACCCATTAATGTGAGTCAGGTGTGTTGGACAGGGAGACATCTAAAACATGCAGGGCAGTAGCTCTCCACGATCGGGATTAGGCACCCCTGATCTAGAGGGCTTGTGATAATGTGCGCAGCGCATATATAATATAACAGAGTCATTTTGGAATTAATGTGCATCTGTAGAAGATTTTGTCTGACTCACAAAAAGTCTAGTTCTTAAATTCCACTTCTTTTGTTTCAAGTAGGTCTACCAAACGCATATCTGAATTGGGAAATATATTAATTATAGATTCTAACGTGTGCATTACAAACAAAGGACATTGCACTTTAATTTCATATAGCTCTGAAAACACTTGAACGTGGAATACTCGCAGTAGGAAGGAGGAACCTCTGACAAGCACATCAAGGCAGCGTTAATTGCAGGGACACGAGTGAAAATGATTACATAACTCCTTTGGGAATAACAGAGCAACTGTGTGTTTTACCTACCAATAAACCATTAATGTCCTTCCGGTTAATAATCGTTAATAATCGTATTTATAACCACCCATCAACAAAACACAGTATAATTGCATATACTGTAAATAGACAATATAGCACAGATTAAGCTAAGTAAAATAAATCTTAATGAATAAAACACACTAGAAACATTCAGGGATCATTATGGTAATGTATTGAGTGCAGATGACTGTAACAACCATACCATCTATAACAATTCAACATGACGTCAATGAGCTCAAACGCAAAAATAAATAGATAAAGGCCAACCCATTACAGTTCTAGCTTCGATATGTCTCGCTGGACCTGTACTGGGTTCCCTGGTACCTCATACGCCGGCTGATGGGGCACTTGTTGTCCTGCAGCTCCTGCCAGGATCCTGACGTTCAACAGGACAGTGACCACCCCGTGGATGAGGGACATTGTTCTGCCTTGTAAGGCTGTGGGTGATCCAGCCCCCACCATCAAGTGGCTCAAGGAGACGTGAGTATACACGGCAGCATAGGATCCAACACCATGGGCCACATTGTGGGTTGGGGTCCCGGTGGGTTAAAGTCCCACCAAACGCCTGGTTTTGAGTCCCTGGGGTTAGAGTTTAACCAAAAGTCTGGGTTGGAGTCCCGGTGGGTTAGAGTCCCACCAAACGCCTGGGTTGAAGTCTCAGTGGGTTAGAATCCCACCAAACGCCTGGTGTGGATATATTTCTCCATTTTCTTTCTTTTGATTAATTTGTCAGAATAAATTGCTTGATATTTTTCCAGATTAATAACTGCACTTTGTCAATATTACAGCAATGGAACCCCAGCGCCCGCTGTGATGGACAGCCGGCGCAGTGTCCATGGCAACGGTAGCCTTGTCATTCGTATGGTGAAAGCAGAGGATTCAGGGAATTACACTTGTGTTGCAAGTAACAGCTTTGGGCCGGACAAGATTGTCCTCAACCTGCAGGTTCAAGGTAAGATCGTTTTACAGCTTCACTTTTTTATAGTAAAATATGTCCTTTTAATGTCTGCATAAATTCAAGTGCAGTTACATTTCAGGACCAGATGGTGCTGCCAATATGCCAAGGCACGTTAAAAAAACAGATTGTTGCGTCAGGGTCATTTTAAAGCTCTGTCTGTTGACAATGTTTACAGTTCCTCCGGACCAGCCCCGTCTTACTGTTACCAAGACAACCACAACATCAATCACCCTGTCGTGGATCCCAGGAGACAACGGAGGAAGTTCCATTAGAGGTCAGAGACACAACAAAGTCTGAAACGCCTTCTCTTTTCACTGTGTTTACTATCATTTTGTTTTCCGGGAAATAGCTCCATTGTGGGATCCTTTTTTTTTTTTTTTTGTATTTACGCTTTCCCTTGTCAATGTGAAATGAGTCTGGATTTAAGTTAATGGTTAATTAGTATTTTCATAAGTACATTCAGTGTTTCATGCCACTGTGTCTCTATATCTCCTGGTCTGTCTGGCTCCTCCAGGCTATATCCTGCAGTACTCGGAGGATAACAGCGAGCAGTGGGGAAACTTTGCCATCAGCCCCAGTGAGCGATCGTATCGGCTGGAGAACCTCAAGTGTGGCACCTGGTACAAGTTCACCCTCACGGCACAGAATGCAGTGGGGCCTGGTCGCATCAGTGAGATCATTGAGGCAAAGACCCACGGCAAAGGTAGGAGCAAGCAGTATTAGCCATAACCTTAGGAGCATTACTAACCCTAACCTTAGGAGCGGTATTAACCCTAACCTCTGGAGGGGTATTAACCCTAACCTCTGGAGGGGTATTAACCCTAACCTTAGGAGCAGTACTAACCCTAACCTTAGGAGCGGTATTAACCCTAACCTCTGGAGGGGTATTAACCCTAACCTCTGGAAGGGTATTAACCCTCCGCACCCTTGTCGCTCACGCCGCAGAGCCTCAGTACGCGAAGGACCAGGAGCTGTTCACCAGCATCAACGCCACTCGCGTGCGGCTCAACCTGGTCGGCTGGAACAACGGTGGCTGCCCGATCACCTCGTTCACGCTGGAGTACCGTCCCGTGGACGCGCCCGCGTGGACCACAGCCCAGCGCACGTCCCTCACCAAGAGCTACATCCTGTACGAGCTGCAGGAGGCTACTTGGTACGAGCTGCAGATGAAGATCTACAACAGCGCCGGCTACGCCGAGAAGAGAGCGAAGTTCGCCACGCTTAGCTACGACGGCAGTGAGTAGTCAAGCCAAGTTTGTAAATATTGAGCAGCTAATACAACCTTAGCTAGAAATATATAAATCTGTCAAAAAATATTTTAATGGCTTAGAGGACACTTTTATACATGGGACTATAGGCCGCCTTACACATTATTGTTGGCCCAGCAACTAAATATTTTGTATCATGTGTGATAGGGGGTTCCTGTGCAGTGTTTTTATCAGCCATGGGGTCCAAAAAAAGACCTCTGATATTGAGGATTCTACACCGTTTTCATGGTCCCCATAATGACACATGTAATCATGATGCAGGCAGCTTTTAGGCATGTTTTTTTTTTTTTTTTTGCACATTGAAAGGCATTGTGAAGCAAAGCGTAGTACTACGGATTTGTTGTTGTGAGGACGGTGTTCGCCACGGTACCAGAATCATTTCCCAGCACGCAGAGAATGGTAAAGCTAGCTAGAAGATATTTGGTGAATTTGACAAAAGGTTTATTAGCATACAATTAGCTTGTAATAGCTGACAATAGCTTTTTAAGCCGTACTGATGTCCTTCCTTTTGCAAGCAACATGAGCTGAATTGTGCCCTGTGCAGGTACCATCGCACCACTGGTGAAGGCACCCAATGTGCGTGAAGACCCCCCAGGGGGTGGCGAGGGTCTGAAGCTGATGGTGACTATCTCCTGTGTCCTGATGGGCATGGTGCTCATCTTAATCGGGCTGATGGTGCTGAGGAGAAGGAGGCGGGAGCAGAGGCTAAAGAGGCTGAGAGGTAGGTTTGCCTTTCGCTAGTCTCACAGAGCCAGCCTTTACATGCATTTGGTCTGGGACACAGCGCCGGACGACTGCGTTAAGACCCGCCTAGTAGACAGGAGAGAGAGAGTTTGATTGACATGCGCAACAACCAACTACTGACCAAGTTGGACATTAAACTCAATTACAAAGTTGGATGTTAAACTTATACTGAGGAATTTGTTGGAGAAACTAAATAACATGAGTCTGGCTGTTTGTAGGTGTTCTGTTATATCTGTTAAGTAGGTTACGCTTAATGCTTTAAATAACCTGAAAGACTGAAATTAGTAAATAAAGCATGCCAGAATTACATAGACTTGTAACTGACAATGCTATCAGCCAATGAAAGCTACTCCAACACTTCGTGATAGTGTTTAAAGCTTACAGGTTTAGGTGTCAGATATTCAGCAAAAGTTGCTTATGTGTCGTAACGCTATTTGATGGAAGAAGCTGAGTAGTTTTTGTCTACAAACAGTAGCCTACATTATTGTCGGTGTATATTTGTATCTCATATAATCAGAGAACGTTACTAACAGACATTTTACAACTTGCAACGCAGAACCCAACCTGCTTTCATCCAGAGTTCTCTTTCAAGGAAAAGAACCATTCCATACCACATTGTAACGCGGGATGTTCACCCGTCTTCTGTATTATCCAGTGTTTGCATGCGTGACATAATGACACCTGGTGGCAGCTCCTTTGGCATGCTGCCATCAAAGGTCTTTCAGGGGTCATAGGTCATGGGTCAAATGATTTGCGATCTCCTGCTTTAAAAAAAGAACACTGTCCCTGTTTCATTTCTAGATGCAAAAAGTTTGGCTGAGATGCTCATGAGGTAAGAACCCTCTGCCCGGTGACTTACATATGTCAGTGGCGGCCACTGCAGTGTGTGAGCTCACTGTTTGTGTTCCCCAGTAAAAACACGCGTCCAGCTGAACCCATCAACAAACAGCAGCAGACCCTGAGAATGCATATTGACATCCCCCGGGCCCAGCTGCTCATTGAGGAAAGGGATACCATGGAGACAGTTGGTAAGTGTCCAGTTTGCTGCTTCATGAAGGTGCGAGACTCGTGTTCATCTCCACTCCGCCCACTATAGCAATTATAGTGGGCGTTTACTCTGCTGTACCTGTCCTGTCTGTGTTTCTAACATAAACAGTGAGCTAGTGCTGCTGTCTGTAGTTCTGGGGGGAAGCTGTAATGCAATCAAGGAGTGTACCTTTAATAACTGTCAACGGATGACAACCGCATGGTTATTACGTCATGACAAATATTTGTCAAAACTGGTTTTATTTGCAATGAGAAGGAATATATGTACATAAGCCACAAATTAATATTATGAAATACCATATAAGCCATATAAGTGAGGCACCTGAAAAAAAACATAACGAATTCACGAATGGGGTGTGTATTGCAGCAGGTTCTTCCGGCTGCAGTACCACCCTTCACCACACGACACTGCTTCTTTAAGCCTAGTCAGACCTGGTCAGACCCAGTCAGACCTTGCCCTTCTGGAGCAAATGCACCTAATGAACACGACCCCTGGCCCATGACCCCTACTGACCCGGCCCCTCCCCTCCCTTCCCACCAGACGACAGGTCCACGGTGCTGCTGACCGATAACGACTTTGGGGAGACCCAGAAGCAGAAGTCCTCCACGGTCACCCACACGGTACACTACCAGTCCCTTTCCCAGGCCACCGGCCCCCTGGTGGACGTGTCCGACGCCAGACCAGGAACCAGTAAGTCCAGTACGGACTCTCTCTCATTGTTTCGTCAGAATGCCTGGGTGGGTAGTGGTTGTGTTTGTGTGGTACTATGGTTAACCTGCCCCAGGAAGGTTTTTTGTTTGTATTTTATGTCTTCTTTGCTGATAATCTTCCAGTAATAGAAGAGAAAAATAAATATCCTTTCTGTACGAAAATGTACATTTTCATTCTTATAATAATAGATGATATTTCAATTGACCTATCTCAAGCCCCGCCCCTTTCAATTGTCCTACCTAATTACTGTAACTAGGTAAGAAAAAACACCATAGAAAGCTATTACAGGAATACACAAGGAATATACAATATATATATATAAGTTATATATATATCGTTACTACAAAGAAAATACTCATGTTTTGAACCAGTGATTCAAACCAACAACACAGCGCCTCCAACACACACACATCTGTACACAACACAGTCTTATGACCCCTGCCTCCCCCCCTCGCCCCTTCCCCACAGACCCTACAGCCCGCCGCACCGCCAAGGCCGGCCCCGCCGCCCGCAACCGCTACGCCAGCCAGTGGACACTGAACCGGCCCCACCCGCCCGCCTCCGCGCACACGCTCAGCACCGACTGGAGGCTGCCCACGCCCCGCGTGGCAGGATCAGTGGACAAGGAGAGCGACAGCTACAGCGTCAGCCCGTCTCAGGATACAGGTAACCTGCCGTGCCATATAACTGCTCTGCCCCCTCCCCAGCTCAACTTCAAGCTATAGTCAGCTATTGTAAGATAATTGTAAGCTAATGCACGTTTAGTCAAATTCACCACATATCTAATTTTGCTAGTTTTTCTCTGTGTGTGATGAAATAATTACCCGGTACATTAACACAGCCCTGGCTCCATAAATAGGAACAGAAACAAAGTGCTGAACACTGCTCACAACAACAACAATGCCACTTGGCTTTGCAATGTGTTTCAATGTGTGGGGGGCGAAGCTTCTAAGGATGTTTGTTTTGATTTGAGCTCGAAGTTAGCAAACATTCTTGAGAGTGACTAACCCTGCCTTTAACACTGCTGCTAACCCCCTCCCCTCCCCGACCACCTCCAGACCGCGCACGGAGCAGCATGGTGTCGACAGAGAGTGCCTCCTCCACCTACGAGGAGCTGGCCCGCGCCTACGAGCACGCCAAGATGGAGGAGCAGCTGCGGCACGCCAAGTTCACCATCACCGAGTGCTTCATCTCGGACACCTCCTCAGAGCAGATGACCGCTGGCACCAACGACTACACCGACAGCATAACGTCCAGCACGCCCTCCGAGTCGGGCATCTGCCGCTTCACCGCCTCGCCGCCGAAGCCGCAGGACGTCAGCCGGGTCATGAACATGGCCGTGCCCAAGGCCCACAGACCGGGTGAGGGCGCACGACGTGGCTCCTGTTGCTATGCTAACCGGACATTAGCATGGTGAAACCCCTGTTGCTATGCTAACCATGCATTAGCATAATGTTGTGCCTTGTTGACGTGCTGACCAGACAGATGTTAGCGGGGCACGAGCCCTGTTGCCTTTCTAACCAGACAGACGTTATGCTAACCCCTGTGGTGTTAGCTCTGTGGTGCTAACCCCTGTGGTGCTAGCCCTGTTTCCATGCTAACCAGATGTTAGCATGGAACATCTGGTTACAACAGCTTTACTAAAGCAGCTGTTCCAACTGATTAACTCCTGTCCATGAACGTCAATTAAATACATGCTGCATACATGCAAACATGTGCTTGTGATACTGTCTGACATGTAATTGAACACTAAACATCATCGAATAAGATTTGTGTTTTTCTCAGCTTTTAGACATTTTGAGCCACTTCAACATCAGCGGACCCTTGAATGGTAAATGTATCCAAAAACAAAACATTCAAAAGCAAGCAAACTTTAAAAGTTATTCTTTTGATAGTGAAAAGAAAAGAAACAGTACACAGTATCAATTAGTCTTTAATGTCCTCAAAGGGCAAATTGGTTTGCAAACAGTAGTCACACTGGTGTAACCAGACCCAATATTCACTTGGACTGGTCTGGCCACGCTCCGTTGGGAAGTGTTTGCCTCCTACTGGGCTCATTTTTAAATATTAACAGCATTTAACTATTCGGCAATGCTTTGATTGCCTCATCTAGCTCTATCACCATGTAGAAGCACGCTTGACTTCACGTCATCTCACAGACCTGATTGGTCTGCCAGCAGGTTGACTGTGAAAACAATGATGTGAACCGGGTTTAATCTCAGCGAAAGAAATATGTATTGTAGAGCAATAGTTGGGCGGAGCCAGGCTATAATCACACAGCCATCATAAGTATAAATATTAAATAATTAATTAAATAAATCAAATTAAATGAATGAAATCATGAATACATGATACAACATACCGTATGCACATACACTGTATACTGTAGACACACATTGTCATATGTGTAAGCATAAGATTCCTTGTTAAAGTATATACAACTTTTATTACAAGTTGTAATCAAACGAAACAACTGATGGAACATGCGGCAGCGAGGGTCCGCTAAATTGACATTTGCCCTCTAGCAGACCTTCATAGGTTTTCACACATAATGCAGAATTCTTACTTTTCAGAAGCCTTTAAAAACACATCTTTACTTAAACAGTAGCGCTGAAAGTAATTTGATGGAACCTGAGCATGTATTGTTACAAGTCTCCTGCTGCTGTATAAATAATGACACATATCACATTTTTTGTGATGAAAATCTGAATCTACCGTGGTTAACCTGCGGTTAAAGTTGAACCTATTGCATTTATTGTATCTAACGGTCATGCCATTCTGGCCTGTGTCCTGTAGGGGGTGAGTTGGTGCATCTGCCTCCATACCTGCGCATGGATTTCCTGCTGAACCGCGGGATGTCCAGCTCGGGCTCGTCGCGGGGGACAGCTAGCGCGGAGGGCGCAGCGATGGGCCAGGCCTGCCTGGAGCCCCAGAAGAGCCGCTCGCTGAAGCGGCCGTCTCGCATGGCGCCCCCTACGCCCACGGAGGCCCAGCAGGCACCGCAGGCCAGCAGGGGCCCCCCGGCGGCCCAATGGCAGCCTGGCTCGGCCACTACCCTGCCACACAGGGAAGGCTCGGAGCTGGCCCAGGCCGCCAAGCTCAGCACTTCCCAGGAGTCCCTGTTAGACTCGCGGGGACACCTGAAACAGACCACCAACCCGTATGCAAAGTCCTACACGCTGGTATAACAGCAGGGAAGAGGGGCGCCGGGCGGGAAACGGGACTCGCGCTGAAACGCTGGGCTTAACACTCAAGTGCAGTAAAGTGACTTTCACCACGCAGTTCTGTATATAGGTCCCCTTCCTCCAGGGCAGGGGCCACTTTTACTAATCTCCTTTTAATTTATTTTTAGAGCTTTCTTTCATCTCTTTGTTCTTTTTCACTAGAGACAAACTCACTCATGGGAAGTGACTCCATTTGAGCTTGCCAAAATAATTGAGTAATAAGGTGGCGTTATTTATTCTTGATTATTGTTAATTCTAAATACTTAATCGGTGATTATTAATTGTTAGTTGTCAGATATTAATGATTATTAATGATTGATTACGAAATGATTGGTTATTACCATTACTACATTGTTTTCATAACAACCTGGACATCTTTCTGGAGTGGAAGATGACCATTTGGAGTAATTTTTTTCCTATGGAATATCCTTGTGAAACACTGAGCGAAACGTGGGAGAAATCTTGGAGCAAAGGCGACTTACACCTGTAAAACCTTTTCAGCTGCTCGCAAATTGTTACTTTTTTGAAGAAGAAGAAGAAAAAAAAAATCTATTTCCTATGAATGCATGGGGACTGACCAGTTCAAAGACAATGAGGATTACGATCACTGGCTGGGAAAGCCCAGCTGAGCATTTTGTCACACTATGAAATGATCCAATGTGAAGATTTATTATTCTTATTACTATAAATATATATATAAAAAGAGAAAACACTTTTATTTGTGGATATTACAGGGAAGAATTGATTTGGTTAATAAAGTCCTTAGTCACGTTTGCACATATCTTGTTTTGATTAGGAAATGGAGTCTCTGTTGATCTCTCTCTGTGTCCCTTGCTCTAATGGTGCAATATGAGAAAAAAGATATGAAACATTATATGAAAACTATTGCTCTATACTGTACTGTATTGATGAAAAATAGTAAAAGCTATGTTGTGAGTATACTGTACTTACAGGGCCGTATTCAGGTGTAGTTTACCAGGGTGGTAAATGATTGTTAGCTAGAACAGGGAGGGTTACCAGTACCAATGGTTTGCACTTCATGACACTCCAACTCCTGTGTGTCCAGATAGCGCCCCGTTTGGTCCATTTTCACTAATGTGTCATAGCCAGGAAAACAGCTGCAGCTATTAAATGATACATTCAATAATGGACGCATTTGATTTAGGCGTCCTTATTAGCAAACGCTGACAATTAGCCAATAGTATTGATTGTCAATGCTTGCAAATCAGCACTCTCCTTGATTGTGTTATAGAGCCCCCCCACCCACATGTACCCCCAAGCTCATTGTTGACATTTGAAACCAAACTGCACACAAAGGTGCCACAGGCCGCTGTGGGAGGGGGAAGGGGTAGAGAACAGTGTGAGCCTAGGGGCGCTGTAGAGAGGGTCGCCAGCCACCCAAGGTGTTGGCGCTTTCTGAGCGTCAAACCAAAACCACTACGAGGGGGGCCTCCGGGACACAAGTTGAGGAGCGGTGCTTTAACGTGTGTACCTGCAGCTGTGTTTTAACCCTGTGCCATGGCAACGTCTGTTTAGCATCCATCTCCCGTGCATTATAGGCAGAGTCTTCATGGGTCTTGACGTCCTCTGTAGATTTTATTGTTGCCGTGCTGCAGCGACACTCCTCTACAGGGAAATAAACACTTGAGACAATCCAACAGATGCCCCCCTACAAACCAAACCTAAAATCTATGAGAAAGAAAGAAAGAAAGAACGAAAGAACGAACGAAAGAAAGAAAGAAAGAAAGAAAGAAAGAAAAAAAGAAAATATTATATAATAAGATGTTTTTGTTTGCTGTCTGCCCTGGCCTGTTTCTCTTCTGTTTCTTTGGGTTTTAGTCCTGGAGCGAGCGTTTGATCCAAAATGCTGTGAGGTCACAATGTCCGTTTCATTGATTAGTTCTACGATTAACTGTCTTCATTATGATTATACATTTTAAAGAGGGAAAAAAAATGTCACTTTTTATTTTAAACATGAGTGTTCACCATGGTGGCACTAAAATAAAGAAACTAACACACAGTTCAAATTTGATTAATAAAATGGCTGTTCCCCAAAGTGTTCTCTACAGTTTGAAGTTTTTATCCGTGTCTAACCCAGATGTGACAAGCCTGTTGTCCTCATATAGAAGTGGCAGTGAGGTTCATGAATGTATTGTACTGTGACTATATCCTTCCTTTCATTAGGGGACTGTAAAGGCAACCTGGCTGAATAGACCTCCTGGGGTGTAACAGTTGCTTTCCAACATTTTAGCCACTAAATGCCTGGGAATTTAAAATATGGATTTATTTGACTTACAGTAAAACAAACATGCATATTTCTTTACAATTAACGCCAACATTTCTTTATATCTAATGCATAAAAATAAAGTTTTAAGAAAGATTAAATATTTCATAAGAAAAATATTTATACAGTTTAAATATTTTTATTTAAATATTATATTGAATATGTATTTATATATTTATAATATTTATTCATATTTATAAACAAACATTTTCAGAAAAGCTTAATGTACTTTCTGCAAACTAGTAAACACAAACGTAAGAAAATGACAAAAATAAATTAAGTAATTTGTGCCATCACTCTCACACAGTGTTGGTAAGTAACTGATTACAAAAAGCAGTAACTGTAATGCATTACATTACATTACTAGCAAATATAGTGTAATCAGATTACTGGTATTTTTTGTTTAAAGATTATTACTTCGAGGACTACAATCAAATTTAAAATGGAGAAAATGAAGAAAAATGCATAAAACAATTTGCTGCTCTCTTATTAACCTTTGATTAAATGTCAATAAATAATTTAAATAAAGTCCTACTTTAATCTGATCCTGAGCAACATAAACACATATTATGCCACCATTGTAGAAAATTGCTTTGGATGGCATTTCAAATAAGTGAAGTAATATAAAAGTACCCTGTAATGTAAAGTAATCCGAATATGTTATATTATCATTTTAGTCTGGTAACTAGTAACTGTAACAGATTATATTTAAGAAGTAACCTACTCAACCCTGCTCTTACAACTATATATGTTCATTTGGCAAATCCTTACATGCAAAATAGTACAAACATCAACTATTACACTAGCAGATCTCATAAGAATATGTCTACATATTGTATAACTCCCACCCTATTCATAATTCATCAATCCAAAGGAATTATTTTCAGGAAATTCACAATACTTACAACAACATTAGGGGGAAAATCCTCTACAATGTTAATAAATAGGCCCAAAGTCAAAGTAGCAAGCTGGAGGAAATATTTTGAGTATGTTACATATATTCTTTATTATTTTTACACATTACAGCTGCTGGAAAACCACCAGTTTACAGTGGCTGTATAATTGTTTTGCTTTACTGAAAATCTTGCATTTTTCCTGGCTTTACAGTAAAAAAAATGGTCAAACTATTTTTATTAAATATTACAATATTTAATGCAGGATATTTTTTTGACTGAACCTATTTAATTTATGAAGGCCATTTTGATACAGATATTTATTTAGGCAATAAGACTTTATTTGATGTAAGGTACAGCATTGACAAAATACAGTAGGCTAGTTTTAAACGTGAGTTTTTAGGTCATTATGCAGGTGAAGCAGTGGTGTGGCAAACTGTTTTTTTACAGTTGTGGGGTTTGTGCTTGAAGTTTTCAGAATGTTTACATGGATTAGCCTAAAACTAGTCCAAAACTTGAAAGATTGAAAAAAAATTAAAGATTTCCATTGAAAACTGTTTTTAAGGCTAAAATGTAGGCTATTTAAAAAAAATCAACAACCATTCATTCTACTGCATCGAAAAAAAGAATGTGAGGAACAGAAATCGATTAATCTGTGACAACATATTGTGCCACAAGAGGGCATTTTTTAATTACCTGTCCTGGACATGCATACGCATACACACCATGTTGATCAAAGGTCTGAATTGCGCCCTCTGCTGTTAAAACCCTGGAAACGCTGGAGCTTCCGTGTTCAAGCAATGCAATAGCTGTGTCAGTTGCACTCGGTGCTGGAAGCAGCGTACCCTGGGGTCGTGAGATGTAGTCGGCTGATGAGTAAAAGTAAAAGTCTGTCTGAATCACGAAGACCGTCGTGTAGGTGGGAGACATGGCAGACTTGTGGACTTCCTTAGCACTTATGATATCTATTGTTTTGTTCAGCGAAGTCGTACGAAGGACGGCAGCTCGACTTTTCCCAGAGGATTGTTTGATTTACCTGGTAGAAGCTGTGTCCACCTTCCAACTATGCTCATGCACTCACGAACTCAAGCTTCTGGGTGAATCGGGTCGCATGGACATGCACATAGGCTTGACACTGACGTACATCATGAGCGTTGTCCACATATCAACTTTCCAGGGAGCGTCGTGCAATCCGAACGGAGCTCTGGAACGTCTCTATCGTGGAAGTATTACGGCGAAAGTGGCGGTTGGAATAATAGCCTGTCAGATTTTAGCCGCAGTCGCTGCGCAATTCTGGCTTCCACCGATATGGGCACTGGGTCTATCTGACCTTCACGCTAGACACGCACGATTTGACTTCAGATGCTTCGATCCGATCCAGGGAACTTTGATCGACGCAGTAGTTGTGGAGCTGGCCTGTGCCTTTACAATCCAAGCTACTGTCATGCACATTCACAAACTGCACCATAGACTCAGGTTGCATGCACTTGCTGTAGTCATCCTCATTTTGGTTTACGCAGGTTTGTAAACAACTGTGAATATTAACCCATAGTTGGCCTGTTTCATACAATAAGGATCACCTACAGTTGAGATCTGTCAGACAGCATAATAATATGCTGCATCATAATACATCATTTATTTGACCTTTCTACAGGGGGTAGAATTTCAGGGGCTGTGTTCAACCCAGCCTTGGCCTTCTCTGTCCAGTTCCCATGCAGTGGTCATAGCTACCTGGAGTACATCTTTGTCTACTGGCTGGGACCTCTCTTGGGTAAGAATAAGGAGTTTCACTTTGATCTATTTAGCTTTAGCTAACCAAGTAAGTGGTCCTTTTATGTATGTTAACACAGGCTTGTGATTGGTGTCCAGAATTACATACTTGTGGCTGAAACCAGGCCTTACACATATGTTGTTAACTTTGTTTGAAACTCAGAGGATGACATGCCTCTCATCTGAGAACCTTGTCCAACTGCATAGGTGTGACTCAAATGTGCCCAAACAGTGACTCAGGGAAGACATTTCAAAACACATTTGAAGAGTGTACCTTTCAAATGTATAATTTCAATTTCAAATAAATTGGGGAATATAAATGGCTTGTAGCCATCATCATAACTAAAAATGGGGTGTCTCACCTTTATAACTGCTGTTTTGTGAATTAACACAAATGTTTTGCAGTGCTTTGTTTTAGTTCCAGACACCTAAGATTCCATTACGTTTCCCAGGTATGACGAGCTGCATTCTGCTCTTTGAGAAAGGCATTCCTCTTCTCTCTGGAAAAAGTACCATTGGCCTGGCTGCATCTGTTGATCAGACAAAGAAGGTTCAATAGCACAGTCAACTCACTCAAAACGTTGTTTTGGATTAAGGTTATGTGGTGGCCAGGGATTTTTAGTTAAACACTTTCACTGACAACAATCCTAACATGTTTTATCAAAAATTATCTGAGATTCTGATGCCGACTTTTACAATGTTGTTGCTGATGTGATTTAGTTTAATCCAATATTGTATTAACATAGGCTTAGGTATAAACCTCTATATTCCAAAAATAATAAACCTCCCAAATGTATACTGCAACCTGAACCGTTACCTAAGCATGTAGTTCTTTTATAAAGCAGCAATGTTCCTTCAGCAGATATTGCTGTAAATTCATTTAATTTGTATGTTTTTCCCCCTTGTTGTGTTGAAGCAAAGTTCCCAATAGATATATTTCCTACTAATTTAATTTCTGATGAGAATAGAGTGAATGAACACATTTTAGTGATTTTAGTATGTAATAGTGGAATATGTTTTGATCAGCAAGCAGTTTCAACAGTAAAAATGCTATTTTATATTGGAATAGCCTAGTTGTATAATAAATAGAAGCTCAACTTGTGAAAACTATACAAGTAATAAACATGTTAATTATTATTTGAAATTGTTTTTAAAGTAAGGGTAAGATAACAGTTTTATGGGACATTTTCATCAGAAATGTCAAACAGCACAACACAGTCAGGTCAATATAGTTTATATGAAATGTAGTAGCTTTATATTTAGGTTATATATGACATTTTATTTTTTTATGTCAATAAGCCTCATACTTTATAAAATACCTCAAAAGATACAGTTGAAAGCACATTTACATCAATGTCTGTCTTGCACTAAGACTAGAATCCACAATTATTATCACTGTGACCAGACCGTCAACAGAAGACATCACTACACTGCTCATATGCCTCATACTGTAGAACTGTGGATGGTGTAATTTAAAGTTGGCCAACAGATTTTGCTACATGGGGTATACTATTGGTTTTTTAGGAACATATCAGCATTTTAGTTTTTAGTTATTGTTTATTTTGTTAGTATTTGTATAATAATATTCCGTATTTATAAACCAATGTTTTTCAGTTGTTATTTAAAGAGCGCTAAACTGTTAACATGACATGCCAGATTAATAGTTGTCACAAATCCATCTGGGGAGCCGCACATTGAAAATGTTTGTGAATGGCAGGTACTTTCAAAAACATTACTTGGCAGTTGATAGGATGAACCATTTGGTCCTTTTCCCTAGCCCGTATAGTGTATACAATACAACGCTGATTGGTGAGTTCAGTTGCTACACGGACACATTCTAAATTATTTGTAGGCTTTCCAGACTGATTCTCACAGCGGAATTAAACTGAAGCTGGCAAAATCAGGATGGTCTCGCGAGCTTCAATTTCATTTTGCCACAAACGGTGCTAAATATAGTGACCTTTTAGAAACCTTGTAGTTTCTCAATTACAAACTTGGTGTTTTAGGGCTTTGTGTAGTTTGTAGTAATGAAAAGTAAAGAAGTAACTTATTTCAGGTCTTTGTGTTGTAGATATTGTTTAGGCATAAACCCTAATGCCTCACTCAGCCATTGGCATTTAGCTCCAGAAATCATGTATTTGGCAGTATTCACGCATTCACCACAATCACCACTATGAAACAATCACCTGATAGTGTTTTGTTTCCAGTGAAAACATGTACACATGGCCCTCTGTGATGCAGGTACTCTTTGTAATTTCAATGGGAGTGGGGCTCTAAGTCTGGTCCGTTTTGGTTTATACCTACTGTCTTGGTCAGGTTGGATTAGCTCATTATATTGATAGTCAATTGATTTATTCATTCTAGAAAAACATAATTTTGCTTCAATGTAATGCCTTAATGAAGAATTGTGTATATGGACAAATATACTTTGTTTTATGGAGATTGACTTGAATGGCACCATATTATTTTTAATGTAGCAACAATGAATAAATAAACATACATGGTCATTTATCAAAGATTAATGCTTTTTTTTCCAATAAAGGATTAAATATTTGATTCACATTTTGAGATGAATACATCTTAATTTTTGCAATCACATGTCCTGTAATTACAATAATAAAAATGTTGATCTGTCAGGATAAAAATCTTAGCCAAGCCATTATAGGATGTGACCAGACTGTTGCTTAAAAGTACCAGAAAATATTCTATGTAATCGTTCAAAGCCACAAAAAACTCTATTTTTTAGATAAAACCATATGTTTGTGTTCTGTTGTTATACATTTGAACTTTTAAGATAAGATTCAACTTTGTGTGTTACATACATACAGAATGTAGGCTATGTGTGTAATTGTGTTGTGTATTATGTAGGCAACATCATGTTTGTGTGTGTGTGTCTTAAATGTAACATTAGTCAACAATTAGATATGCGTTACATCAACATTATAACATATAAAATGAACATGAACTTGTAATGGTGATAGTCAGTGTATGTATGTCAAATATAACAAAAAAATTACAGTTACTGTTTATTCGTAATCAGATTACAAGTAACTGATTACTGTTATGGCCTGGCTCATGGGCCGTAACCCAAACAAACTAAACAAACCAAACACTTAACTAACAAACAGAATAACATAATGAGATGTGAATGTCTGTAGGTGTAAGTACTGAATATATGTGGTGCGTGTTGCATGCTAACCAAACTAAGAACTAACCAAACAAGTTGAGCAACAAAATAAACCAAACCAACCCAAACCAAGAACATGTGTGGTGCCAGGAGAGTCCTCCTACAGTGTGCTGGGACACACCTATATCTTGGCATGACCAGGTGCCCTTAATCAGTCTAATTAGGCCCTACCTTGCCAATCAAGACGAATTGGCCTGCCTAAACAAGGCAGGGCCATCACATTACATGTAATCAGTTCCTTCCCAACCCTGGGTGTAACCAGACCATATTGAGCTAAGCGCAATACTCTGGGAGAGCCAGCATTCACTTTTGCGTGTAATGTGTCATACAGGGTGACCTTTGTGCTATCCCCTTATCTAACAGAGCAAACCTGAAGATACACACAACATTTGCAGAGTGCAGACCCACTGAGGCATCAAACTCATCGTGACCTTCTCATTTTATCTGTGTTCTTTGGACAATGGCGGCGAGAAGAATGCTACATTACATGTATTTTGGTTTACATTTTTATTTCAACATTAGGGTCCAGGGCCTTCAACAGTTGTTCCTCTGATTACAATATATTCAGTCAAATGTTAACACTAAATATTCAGTAAAAGCAAGAAAAAGCTTATTTCTGGTTAAACCCCATTTTATTATAACAAATGTACAAGATCATATTCTTAAGAAACAACAGTATAGTTAACAAAAAAGTCTTATAAGGAACAGACAGGAACATAGATGACGGTTCTATGAGGTTCTATACACAGGGTTCTACTGGCGGTTCTCCCAAGTTCCATATGAGGTAATAGTAGCTATGTTAACACTTCAGTCGTTGGCACCAACACAAGCCTTTAGCATTCCCACTCACATTAGTCCGCTGAGAACTGGTCGTTCCTACGCAAGTCTTGCTGTGGGTTAATTCCTAGCCGCAGAACATGGATTCATATATTCTCATCGGTGTGTATATTTTATGTTGATACACACATCAACGTAAAATCGTGTGCGTTCGTTGATTCACATATCAACGAACGCACGCAGACGCACCTCTGCCAAAATGTAAGCATTTTATTAAATCCTAATATTCAGTATATACTGTATTGGGTCCACCTGCTCTTACAGGTTGTGCGCATTGCAAGAAGCACACAGCAGATACTAGAACATTTTGTCTGGACAAAGAATGGAGTCCTTTGAGAATGCCGTGCTAAGAATTTACAAGGATAATTTACAAACAGGCTGAATAGCTGCGCCATAAGCCGCAACTGCTCTGTATATAAATATATACACACACACACTTGTATACATTTCATAAATTTATACAGTCCTCTCCGACATGGGTTAACACAACCATGTTACGTATGTGGCCGGTTGCTAAAGAAATCAGCTATGGTGACTAGTATGTTACTTCAAGAATAATGTAACAGGCAATAAAACAGCATTTGACATGACATTCAAATATGCCAATTGGTACATTTTCTGTAAAAAATAAAAACAATTTGCTGCAAATAAGAATCGAAAAACAAAACCATTAAAACGGAATGCAATCCCCAATAACTGCTAAGTATTATTTGTTTTGATATTTTTAAAAATATAATTAAAAAGCCGTTAAATATATTATATGGACCAGACCCAACAGAGGTAATTGATAGAAGTCATTTGTTTTTGTTTGGTCATGTTCCTATTAAACACTGCATCCTGATAAACTGCTCCAAAACAAGTGATTCCATATATTTCTATAGTCCTCAGCTAAAAGGGTCTGCAGCCAATGAGATAAAAGTAGAAAAGAATTGTTGTGAAAACATGAAAACCTTTTCTAGCAATACTTGTGGCAGGGATGGATGGAAAAATTAATTAAAAAATAAACTATGTATTTAAAGTAGATTTTGAACCTGCCAAGTAGGACCATCAGATGTACAGAAGTATAAAAATACAATATTTGGGGCTGGGATCACAATGGTTAAATAACATGACATGCAGCTTTACACATTCTCACAACAAGGAGGAGAAGTTTAGAGTTTATGACTGTCGAACAGCTCTACAAACAGGATGGATGTATACGCCCTCTACAGATTAGCGTTTCACCACTGACGTTCATGATGTCACACAGTTTAAAATTATATGTTTACAATATACGAAAGCTAAACTAACATTTCAGAGAAGCACAGTAAATAGGGAAACAAAATAAGTGTACACATGCCCATACAGAAGTTAATAACATGGATCTACAAATATATACACAGGCCTTCCTATAATTATTTGAATTGGTATATTCATATTCATGATCTCACGACACACAAAACAATGTAAGCAGTCCAATATTATTCGGAAAGTTGTATCTCACCTGAAGGTTGTACTCAAATATCAAACCTGGATGTGGGTTAGCCTAACAAACTGTTTGATTACCGCCATTGATTGCTCAGATGTATCTAAAAAGAAAAAGAATTTAATGGCTCAAATGTTTAAAACGATTCTTTCCAAAAATCTGTACCCAAAATTGTACTGGAATGTTTGGATGCCTTCTGTGCGTCAGTAATTGGTGAGCATGTTTTATGAAAGCATTTATGACACAGGACATTGTGCTACAACATATTGACAGGATGACAGTGCCAAAACGAGTGTGATGCGATTGCTCTTGCTGTAGAGACACGAGAACAGACTTCAAGAGGACACGGATGTAACAAAAGAAAAAGAAAAAAAAACAGGACACGTCTATTGAGAAGGGGAATAATAACATTGCGCAATATAAAAATACAACAAACACAGATGGACGCCATGTTGTCTTTTTACAGGTCTTCGTTATTGCAGACGTAGTCCACTAGGTCTGTGACGCCCAACAGGTCATCTTCGTCCTCGTCCTGCGGCACCATCTCCTGGGAGACCAGGCCGTTAGGCGCCGCGGCGACAGCGGGTGCGACGCCGATGCTTTTGGGCTCCAGGTGGGTGCCCTCCAGGCTCTTCACGGGGCTCTGTCGGCTGGCGGGGGGCGGCTCCACCAGGCCGCAGCCCCCCAGCGGGTTGGAGGGCTTGGCCGCTATGCTGGCCTCTGCCCCTTCAGCGGTGCCTTTCTTGTCCTTGTCCTCCTTCTCCTCCTCCTCCTTCTTCTCCTCCTCCTCCTCCGAGTCGTCTGAGTCAATGCGGTTTATGCGCTTGCGGATGGGCCGGTCCGACTCCTCTGACTCCTCGTCAGAGTCGTCAGAGTCTTCGTCGTCCTCGGAGGCTCGGCGCCGCCGCCGTTTGAGTGACAGCATCATGCGCCGCTGCCGCGCCGCCTCCTCGTCCTCCGATGAGGCAGCGCGCCTCCTCTCCCTCCGCTCCCTGGGCTCCTCCGAGGAGTCCCTGGAGAAACTCGCTGGGGAAACAAGAGGAGCGTGTCAACGCAAAAGATACAACGTAAATTAACCGCAAACTAGTCACAATAGAACAGTAAACTAACGGTAAACTAGTCACAATACAACGGTAAACTAATGGTAAACTAGTCACAATACAACGATAAACTATCCGCCATACAACGGTAAACTAGTCACAATACAACGATAAACTATC
>JAODLL010000006.1:269663-287163 GCA_026546735.1 Forbesichthys agassizii | reverse complement strand
AAGACAACGTAAATTTTAACAACACACACAGAGGGTGTGTGATGTAATTTTCTTGTCAGGATGCAATTAATCCACTATATATTTACATACAGTATACAGGTGTATATTCTGCATGGTAAAATATCATATATACACCTTTAAGTCGCTAAGGAAAGGACACACTAATGAGTCTGCTTCATGAGAGATCATAGACTGTAAAAAGCTGGTCAAATCTTGTTATGAATCTTCATGCACATTCTTCTCTTCCTGCATGTCAATACCCTCATTGTTGGCTGGCAGGCTGCAGGCATGCAGAAGGACACATACACACACGTTGATGATTGTGAGACTGAAATTGTTTATTTTCTATCTACTGGTTTTATGACGCAGCAATGGTCACACCAGTAGATTGTCAGTTTCTTTTTCAGCTGTTATTAAACACAAACAAAAAAGAAGAAATATGTACAGTATTATAACAACATTCTGTATGAATTTAAGACAAGGCCGAACTGAGATGTAACCATTTGTGAAGTAGGTCTAATTATTGAATACAGCAGCACATAAAGCATTATTTAAAGCCCATTTCTTCTTTATTGGACGGGACAGTGAGAGAGAAACCGGAAACGAGTGGGAGAGCAATATTGGGAAGGCTTGGGAAATGACCACCACCCAGCTTTGAACTCCTGTCTCCCAAGGCAGAAGGTACTAAGTTCCACATGGCCACAGAGGTACCACTTGAGTCACAGCTCCAGCCGAGTGCACGCAATATTTCTTAACGCACTGCATTTCTCATTAAGCCGTTATTTATTTTCTGTATGAATCAACTGGTACAGCTGTAGCATTATAGCCTGCCACCCCCCCCCCCACACACCCCCCCACCCGTCAGATAACGCTCTGTGTTTGGAGTTAGAAGAGGGAAGGGGGATGAAGTTGGAAACGGATGCACGTCCTGTTCCATTGCTCTATTTTCTTCCAGGTTACGTAGGGGCTTGTGTAAGAAACATTCATAATTGTATATAGGGAATACCATCACTGTAAATGAAGGACAAGTATTCAGATACAGCTTTGTAACATTGTCATACTGAACTTCTCGTCACAGCTTCTCGTGTTGTTACAGAACATTGTTGCATGTAAGTGTCTATATGTCTTGGCCTTGGATGCCAGGTGAAGTAAGAAAACAGGCAGCGAGCTGTTAGCAGTTGAAAGTAAAAAGAAAGACATGCAATAATGGGGACAAAACCCTCCTCAAGGTTTTCATCAACAGATTTTAGCAATGACCTAATAGAAAACAATGATTATAAGTCTATGAAAGGATGTGCCCTCCCAATGATATGTGTATGCTCTGACTAGGCTGAATTGTTAACATGTAATGTGACCAGAATAAACTGGTGAACTTGAACTTTGAGGTTGATCAACACTGTCTGGAATATGTGTGCTACTTTTTTTGCCTTTTGGGGCAATTATTATTAGAAAACAATGAGTGTTGCTTTTTCTAATAAAAAAATAGGAGCGGTTCTTGTGTCATTTCTAGTTCCGTGGTACTTGTGTGTGTGTGTGTGTGTGTGCGCGTGTGTGTCGCGTGTACAAGCCGGTGCAAACACTGCATGTATACAGCCGCTATTGACGAGGCATCAGAACAGCAGTGGAAGCGAAAGATGAGATACAATGCAGTTTAATGCGCCCTCTGGTGTGGAAATGAGACTATGACAACTTAAAATGTTAGGCTAATCAAACATCCACTGGAGGAAGGGTAGTGGGCCAATGAGAACAAACTAAGTAACTGAAAACTGTATGCCTGCCCACTGTGTTTTAACACGCTTACCGCTACTAGTATTTTGTTCTTCTTAATAAAATAACAAAATCGGATAATGCTGCTATTTTTACAATCTTATTATTGTAATTATAAAAGGTGACCAGAGTGTGGATGACACTCAACCGTGAAAGTAATAGGTTGCATCTGTAGGCCTGTCAAACACAATTAAAAGGACATGACATATAACCCCACCCTGGTGTTAATCTGGGCCAGTTAGCCTGAAATAGAAGTGTGACAGGAAGACAGCTAGCCTGCGTTGAGTTTATTATATACACGATCACACTTGTAGCCTATGATCTGACAGAAGATGTCTGTACCAGAAATCTTATCCTTAAAGAAAAGTAAAAAGAAAGAAATAATATTGCATTTGAAGTAGAAACGTAAACACCATTAAAACCTAATGGATTATAGCCTAATATAGGTTATTATCTCAACAAAAACACCCATGTGTAAGTGGTCTTCTCTAATTAACATGTTATGCAGGTTGTCTCCTCTGTCCTGCCTCATATTCCCCTCTTCATTTCTCTGACAAGATGACACATCTCATCATCCCCCATCTTCTGACATTTCTGCACATTTCTGTCTCTCCCTCTATTTACATGCATTTGTCTCAGACTCCACTGCTCCCTATAGAGCCTTACATCCATTCTACCCCTCCACACAGGCCTGTACTGTGTGGCTACAGCCATATGCACAGATTTTGTGTTTTAATTAAGTTGCATAGCTACATCGTCAACATAGGCTTAACCAAATCTGCATACGTGCACTCTATATGCAGAAAGCCTAAATTTCTTGATAAAAATCAGTCTAATGAGATAAACAAGCATCATAATCACATCATCAAACAAGCAAAATAGGCTATTTACTTGTATAATGTGTGTAGAAACCAAGAACCAAACCATGCTTTATTGGGTTTAGATTTTTCTCAGAAATTGTAGTTTTATCTAATGTAAATTAAGGTTCATACGTAAAGACCGTATACATTACAGAACTCTCCGTTTGAGTTCATTGGTTTGGACTGATTTGAGACCAGCCTGAACAAATCCTTAATTAGAGCGCCCTCTTGAGTACACCGGTGGCAGAGACATGCATTTTCTCTGCTGCTCCACCCACACGATGCAACAGGACGGATTACATATGTTCCCCCTCCTGTGAAGTATTAACCTCAGGTGCTACAGCATAAAACCTAAGTGTAACTGTTTCACAGACGTGGAAACAGCAGTACTTGTAATTCAGCGAGTATTAGCCTACATTGTATTGTAAATGTGCGTGCGGGATGTCGCTGCTATCGCGTCTGTAACCTACTTTGATGTCCATACGGCTTCTGAAACTTATTTAGATGATTTATACGAACTGATAAATATAACAGTAAAGAAGCAGCCGCTTTTTCAGCGTTGGTGAAAAGAAATTACAATCGATTCTGCCTTACATCGTTTTAGAAGATACGGTCGTTGAAATAAGGTGAGTGTTTGTGCGAAGTTTATGGGATTATCCTCATAATATGGACAAATGTCACTGTCAGATTCAGGTACGTTTCTCTATTTGCGATAAGGCTGATTGAGTTATGTGCCAAAGTTGCCTATCTGGCATGTTACCATATGGGTAATAATATGTGTTTGCATGAAGTTTTAATTATAGTTTAGTTGAACACTCACATAGCCATATAGGCTACTGTACATATTTTCCAGACAAGTGTTTACACATGTATTTGTATACGCTGTAAAAGTCTATACAATATAACAATTTATATATTTATATTAATAAAAATAACAGTTTGTTTTGAGATGTTCAAATTCTTTCCAATGGGACGTTTTTACAGGGTGTCTACATGGATGAATATATAAATAATGTCTAGTGAAAAATGAAAATAGATAAAAGTATCGGGGGTCATTTGTTAGATGGCCTGCAAAATGAGTCAAGCCTATCTGTCAACAACAAAGTGGCATTTTTCTCTAGAAATCACAACGGTTACATCACTTTTGTCCTCTGAAACAAAGTTTAAACTTTGTGACTACACCTGACTTCTGATGCATCCATACTCCACATTGTTAGCAGTCATTGTGTTGTCATTAGCTGCAAATCATTTTTAAAGGTGGGGTCCGTGATTCTGGAGAAAGATTGTTGATGTTTGAACTTGATCAAAGCATAAACTCCTCTCCCTTCAATTAGGGTGCTTCCTCAGAAGCACCTCACACTCATATTGGACACATATTGCCAAAGATGGGATGTGTTGTGTGGTGCGGTTTGCACCACTTTTTTATGTTGCCAATACACAGACACTTTTTTTTTCACATGGAACTGCAAGCTTCCTGTTCTATGTGACAAAAATAATTGCTGAATTTGACAAAAAGGTGTAAATTGCAATCGCCGACTGAAAAATAATATAGTTTAATAATAAACTAGGAATTTAGTTTTGAGACACACCAGCACTTAACAATAGGCCTACTTGAAAAATATATCCCATGCAAAGACACGTTGCACTAATGTATTTTGTGAATACTTCAGTGAAAAATCTGGTCTCTTATGGCTAATAGCTGCAGAAAGAATTAATACAAAACTCTATTCTGGGGCTAAATTCACTGTCAGTTCATGGATATTATTAATGCATGCATATGTATATTTAATAAAGGCCTGAAAGATTGAGAAAGCCAGAAAAAGGTTAATGGTGACGAATATAAAAAGCTAATTATAGACAGACACAGCAGACTATGATTGGATGTCTGAGACATGTGATGGAGTGGATTATGGTAGCATAAAGCCGCGTTCATATGGGATAAATCTCCTGCCATGATTTGAAACCGGAAATATAAGTTTTAAAAGGTCGTAACTTAGAGTGTGAAACCTTGAAATCTAATTTAAATGCTTGAAAAAAAAATTCCAATCTCTGAAAACACTATTTTGTATTTGAGTTTTCTTTCTGCACAACCACAGCGTATATATTCAATGCCCATGGCGGGTCTGCTTCATAGGGTTATAATGTAGAAAAGAGGCTGACAGCTTCAAAAATGAAGTTACGTCTGAACGTGGCATTGTTCAATTACATTTTCTATTTACAACTTTTATCTCAGAATATCAAACATGCAAACTACAGCAATGGGATAGGCCTTTACCAGTATCTTTAAAATGGCAAGGAATTACCTCTAGAAAATCTCCGGTAATTGCCTGGTTCAAAGGATGCGAGTATACAGAAATGTAGTCTTATGCAGCGTTTATCAAAGACTGTCTTAACCCCAGAAGGAAGTTTTAACTGCAGGTGGTGAGGTGCTGCCTGGTGTACATTATATTGATGTACGGACAAAGCTGCTTCAGGCAATGGACTCATTGTGCTGTGCGAGGTAGCCCAGCAATCTGGTTCGGATCTCGCACTGGATTTGCGGTCCAGATGCTGTGGCTATTCTTGCGAGAGCTTGAACCACGTTTTCATTGTTTATAGAAGTACCGCTCTAGGTCCATCCAGTTCTATCCTACTGATGCGATTAACTAGTCAGGACAGACGTACAGTATAGGCAAGATGTACAGATCTACAGTACGTTTTCCATTTTAATTAATTTGTATAGTCTTAAATTAATTTTATCTTGTTTTTAGATTTTCTTTTTAGCGGTATCTAGCGTCACAGTGTAGTGGCTCGTATAATGTCATGGAAACAGAGGTATTACACAGACAGAAGCACAGACAAAAGTCAGACACATTTACTATGCGTCTGTAATGACTGTCTACTCAGAGATAAGGGCAAAGAGTCTGTTTTGTTTATAAGGGTTGACCTGCAAATGGTTTACGGTTGCTGCTGTGAATGGGCATTGATTGATTTCTTCTCTCAAAAGGTGCATTACTTTATTCTGGCATATGCAGTCTGTATATAATTCAGAGTTCATTAATTAGTCTAGCAGTGATGAGGGTTATGAACCATAAATGTTCTCAATAATGAGGAAAACATCAAGAGATGTAATATAATTTAATGCTTAATGCTTGTTACTATCAAATGTATTTCAAATTCAACTTCAATTGAAAATTATTGCTTTTTTTTACTTTAACACATTTGCTTTTGTATGAGGTATGAACGCATTATTTTACCTTCAGAATGACTTAGGTTTTATTTCTAGTGATTCTGTATTTTGCAACAGTTTCAGAAGCGATTTTTTTGGAGGAGATTAAAGATGCCATATGTGTGAATGGTTTTTCTTTGCACCATGGCAACATTAATTGCTACAAGTCAAAATCCCAAAAAACAGCAACATGCATTGTAAGTCTGTATGAAATCTTGACCTGTTTGCCAACAGCATATATACACACACACACACACACACACACACACCCACACAGCACTTTTGCTGTGTGGGTGCTCAAGACTCAAATGAGACTGAAAACTTCAACATACTGTATAATTAAGCATATAGACAATGACTAACCTATTGAGTTATACAATGTTGACAGCTCTTCTATGAGCAATGTCGTTGGTCTAAACAAGCCCAGAGACCATAAACATAATCATTGTGCTTTGGCATTACCTGGCAAAACATCAAGACACATGTCTTAGTATGGGTAAGACATTTAATGTACAATGTCTGTTCTGTTTGTGTCACTCTGACAGGGTTGCTCTCCTGTTTGGGATGTTCATGGCCTGGCGGTGCGTTAAGGTTGTAGGAGCATGGTGAAACACCAACCCTTACAGGTCTACGAGAAGCAAGTGTTCTTGTCCTTTATCACTGGGATCTATGGTTGCCGCTGGAAACGCTATCAGCGTTCCCATGACGACAGCTCCAAGGTGAAAAATTAACACGGATCTTCTGCTCGTTTATTTCGTATTGATCAATTGGTTGGGCATAATGTTCTTGGGTATGTTGGCATTTCTGGCTAAGGTCACTTCAACTTTCATCTATATATTACGTCATTCAGTTTATTGTCAGGCAGCGGCAGGGCACACTTTTACTCATTTGTTTTTCTAACATGCCTTTATAACATCTGTAATGCAGTCATTACTCAATCAGAACAGTAGAATGTGGACAACATTTACCTCCCGCAGATATCTGAAACGTCATGTCACAATCCACTAACTCTGTGAAGTCAGTCCACTTATTTTATTTAAACTGAAGTACAGTAGTGCACTTAAATATACTGTACATACTGTACTGTGACCAGAAGGAGACTTAAAACATTAAACACATAGAGACAATTTAGGCAATCATTTAAGAAAATATTAGTTTCACCGTGCAATAACAATCTGCAGACGTGAATCTGCACTTTGGTAGGTGCATCTACAATTTAGGGATATGGATAATGATAGATGTGTTACCTCTGCATTACACTGCTTAGACTACTGACGTCAGTCCTTCGTAGCCCCATGTAGGTTAGCTAGTGTTTTTAAAACTGCACTCAGCAATAACTCTGTTGTGCCATTAGACACTTATAGGGGTTGTATAAGTCAGGCGTGGAGGGTGGCCACTATAATTATTCTTTTTTCTTTTTGTTTATTGTGTTGTAAAGGCAAAAGAGGAATTGCTACTGTAGATTAGATCCTCCTCAGAGAATCATATATAGCAGCCAAAGAGAATTGTGATATTGTGGTTCCAGAAATAGTCCAATAGGACACACGTCTTAGCATAACATAAGCCTGCAGTGACACTTTGATGACCTGATATGGTCTCCATTGTAACCTGACCACATCTCAGGAATAATTAAACAACGTTCCACGTGTGGACCAAAATGAGGTCAGTTCACGGCAACAGAAGACCTTCATCACATCTGTCATGCAGCCAGCCAGTATTCACGCAGTTACAAAATCAGCAAAAGTATACAAACAAATAAACTGAGGTAACTTAATGAATTTGCATATCCTACAGTCCTACACATTTCTATAGGATATTCTAGACATACAAAGTTATAAAGGTAAAAGCTCTTCTATAATAATCACTGTGCTTTGGCTTGTATATTTCTGATAATCCTGATAATCACAAAAGAAGCAGTGGATTACAATTGGGATCTATTTTTCCCGAAGGACTGTTTTTTTTACCAGGCTCTATGTTGCTATGCGCAGAGACCACTACACACGCAGCAATGGAATCAGTGCACCGCCCAGCTCTTTCAACCAGAGCCATGACACCCAGCTGTGTTTGATACACACTGGGTTCCCAGAGTAACCACTGCTATCCTTGTTTCTTTTAATACAAAGGGTCCAGCAGTGGGTTGGCCTTAAATTAGGCCATTTACCAAATGTGACACACTGGCACTAATGATGTTGTGACCAAGGGAAACACACACACAACTGCCTTGGTCTGTGCCTCGTACGCCAATGTGCATGTGCAGATGCTGAATGCATCTGCACATTGTAGCTTGTCAGTGAATTGTATATTGCTTCACAGTGAGTGACATGAAGGCTTCTGTCACAAGCACTCATTTTGTTACTAACAATGGTTGTACACAGTGTAATTGATCTATACACGTTAGGCCTCACATCACATAAAACTGATACCAGGAATGCAGAACAGACATACTGTGCTATCTCCCCAGAAAAACCATGGTTTGCGTTCCCAATATACAGTATCAATACACACTATTTTATATCGTTATACTGTTGTTGTTATTATGTTGATATAATGTTATAAGGCCACTTATTTTCATTTTAAAGCCCCTATACAGAGTAAGTGTATAATGAACAAAGCAAGTTTACTGCCACTGATCGATGACAGTAGAAAACAAGAAGAGGGCACTGGTGAAATTTTGGTGATTTGGTGAAATAAACTATTCAGTCAGTTTTAAGAGGTGATCTGTTCCAGGGTAATGTAGTATATCCATGGGATACAGTGAGTGTGTTTCTTTAGCCAGTGACCTTGCGTTGTACAAAATACACTATTAATAGAGGGTGGGGGTGGAAGAATGCCTCTGTCTTAAGGTAATGTCATAAGGCCAAGCCAGATAGAAACAGATTTATGAGTGCTGTCAGAGGTTTGATGACAACAGTCATTAGAATGGTTAGTTCTGCTGGAATCGCATAGAGACTTCGTCTATAGTAGCAGTGATAATATATCCTCCCTGCACAGATTCCTTCTGCACAGATTTCCATAGCTTTACTCGACTTTCTCATTGGCAGCAATATAACGGATCTGTAATATTATACGATATTGGGATATTGCTCTTAGAATGTATTCAATAATTTTCTGTGCAAATGCTACTGTGATGCAGCACTTTATTTCTCTTGTTATCTATATTTAAATTCCATTACTCTTTTCTGTTCCCTTGTGAATGGGGATGTAAGAATCAATCAAAATCAATCTGACCTCTAAAGGTCGAAGAAAACAGCCCTTAAAACATTGGAGATTTAATATTTTCTTGGTTGCTTCTCCCGTCCAACAATCCACTCCCAGTCAGCCTGTAGCTGTTCTTCTCGTCTCGCTATCCCTTCAGGCTGCTGGGTGTGGGCGGGGCCAAAGGTGTGGGGCAGAGCTGAATTGTGCCCTACAGGCGAAGGGCAGTGTTCTGTCACACCGCGCCCCTCCCCCGCACACGGTGCTAATCCTGTTCATTACTGAAGTAGCTCCCTGTAATACCACTGCCCTGCACGCCACACTAGAGGACACATAAGGTAGTGTAAATGTGGGGTTTACGAGCAATGCATAATGCCTGAATGCATACTGCTACTACTAATACATAATACCTGAATGCATAATACTAATAATGATAATGGATGAATGGACAAATTACAGACAATGGAGAGATATTTACTGAATTTGACAAAGTGTATTTTCTTAAAATCGCTCACTATACTTTACCTAGAAGTGTGCATCTTTTTTAACACCGCATATTGAGAAATTGTACATTTTATCTTTTTTTTTTCTTCTTTTTTTTCTAACTGGTGGAAATCTCCTATACTACTGTTTGTAGCATTAATGTTATTTTGATAGATTAGACTATTCTCAGATGCATGGAGAGATGCTAAAACATGTCAAAACTCATAACAAAATTAGAGCCGTGGATCTGTACACACCCACAAAGTCCTGAGATGAGAGCCAATCAGGGTCATGGTTTCCAGGGACCCTTTTAAAGGGTTTTATTTCATGTTTTTGGCCTTCTATTTAAAACCCCATACAATCCTGAAGTTAAAAACACGTGTTTGTGTTGTCTTCTCAGTGGGAATGTTTGTGGTTCGTCATCTTGTGCAGCTCTTTCTCCTTGCTTCTCTTCTGGGGATATTTCTGGCTGGTCGCTCAAAATGATTACAACGAGATTAACTGGTGAGTCTTTCATGTCGCTACGCTACCCACAGGCTAGCTGAAGATAACACTGCGTAACCTTGGTGACGCTACATTCCTGTATCATCCTGCAGGTCACTGTACAACCGCTCTGGAGTGTGGAGAGATGAGACCTTCTCTGTTCTTTGGTCCAGCACTGTGGTATTCACTTACATTACTTTCTTAATGGTAGGTTATCATATTTCTCACAGGCGTTTGCATTTGTTGCTACTAGAACAGTATTGACTTTGGTGTCTTTGATTTTGGTTTCTAGATCTTAGCCCTTTTCCATATCTCACTGGGGCAACAGCTGAACCTCTACTGGGTTCATAAGGTACAGTGCTTTGAGTGGTCTCCCAGGTTCCCCATTCCCCCTTGGGGAACCATGGAGTTCCCAATGACAGTGATCAGTCTCAGTTTGAGATGACTGTGTTGTGTTGTACAGATTGCGGTGCTGACGATTCTGCTTACCGCTGTCTGCGGTGTTGTGTCTATCAATGAACTGTGGAGGGATGAGTGGCACATTGTCTCCATATCTTTACGGGTTTGTATAGAAACTATTATTTTAATCAAATTGTCTTTCACGCACCCTCTGTAGTACTTCCAAATACCCTTAGGGGTAGGCTGCCTTCATATTAGAAACACTGGTAGATATTTAATAGGCCTAACTTCACCAAATGGGGTATGCACAATGTACTGTATTGTCTTAAGGAAGTATTGCATTTCTGTAACATGCATACAGTAATATTGAGCAAATATACAGTGACATTTTGCATCAATAATCCACAGCTAGTCTGTCTGTCTGTCTGTCTGTCTGTGTGTCTGTCTGTGTGTGGTTTCAATCAATCAGTTCACAGCACCTTTCCTGCACATTGGAGCCCTGGTGGTGATCACTGCCCTTGGCTGGCTGGTGGCTAAATATGTGGTCCGTAGGAAGATTTCCTGTAAGTCTTTACACTCCATGGGGCCTGATTTGAAGTAGCATTAATGGGCTGCAGTGCTTATTTTCTGACTTGGTAATAATACCTTCAACAAACTGCATTCACATAAGTATCAAGGACGTTGAAACCTCTCTGTTGGTTTGATCCATTCTCTCTAGTAGTAATGTGCACATCCTGCCCAGGTTTCCAGAGAGCGGTGTTGCTGATCTACGTGGGGGTCCTTCTAGCTGTCTACTTGGCACCCATCACTTTCACCTGCCCCTGCATCATGGACCGCAACCACCTGAGACAACGCCCTGCTGTCATTGGCCGACGGGGGGTGCCGATGGTGCGTTTGTTTGTGTGTGTCTTCTGTGGATGGATCTCAATTTGGGAATGAATCCCAGTGTTCACGGTCAATTGAAAGGGCCTTTACATACGTAAAGTCTGGGACACAGCCCTGGCTAACTGCGTCAGTAGTACCCGCCTACTTGACAAGCGAGGTATTTTGATTGACATGCACGACAACCAACTATGTAACTCAGTGACGTTAATCTTACAATGAGTTCTTTGGAAAACTAAACAACATGACTCTGTTTGCAGGATTTGTAAATCTGTAAAATTAGTAGGCTACAGTTACTACTTAAAATAAATTATACATTTTAAATGAGTATCAGTGCACTAGTGTCGCAACGGAAATTACAGATACATACTTGTGAGTGACAATGCTTACAGCCAATGGAAATCGACAGTATCACTTCCTGAAACTCAGAGAGAGTTCTGTGTCGAGCCTATGTATCAGATGTTCAGCACAGAGTTGCTTATATGACTAAGTGCTTATGGACGGAAAAGGCTGAGACTAGGTGTAACCAGACCCAATACTCACTTTGGGAATAAGGTCTGGCCACGCTCCATTAGGAAGTGTTAACAGTCGTTAACACTAGTCACTAATGCGCATAGACCTGGTTAATTCTGAAACCATGTATTGAGACAGCGTTTAACCAATCGACGTTGCTACAACCATTCTCATCTAGCTCTACCACCATTTTGAAACACAATTGACTTCATCACAACTAACCCACCCTGATTGGACCGCCAGCAGGTTGGCTGTGATAATGCTAATATGAACAGGGTTTTCAGACTAGAATCCCAGCGAAAAAACATATTCTGTATACTGTACCTGTTACTGTAGATTGAAGTCAACAGTTGAAGATACACTCCTCTAACGTCCCCAGAACTCTAAAAGTCTACTCCCTCCCAGCTCACTTTTTATATTTAAAAATGGAATTGTGTTAATTAAAGGTATTGTATGTAATTTTAAGATAATACACCTATTAAATTAAATTAATTAAATTAATTTGCAGTCCGCTATACTGTATATAGCTTACCATTCTCTGAGTGTGCTGAAAAAATAAACTTCTATACAACCCTGACTCTGTAAGTAGGAATACAAACCAAGTGCTGCAGACCACGCACAACAACATTATCCTTCTCAATGTGTATACAATGTGTGGGGCGGAGCTTCTGAGGGTGCACAAGGGTAACATGGGGACCCATTGTAAGAGTGTATCTTTGGCAGAGTTATCTGCTGCTGTTCAAGATCACTTGCTATAAGCAAACCGACGATTCACACTGCTGTTGAGAGCGGTTTTATCCTGCCATCGAAGACACACAAATTACAAACTTGTCTACTATTAGGCATCTTTTAAATTGTTGCTGCATTTAGTGGTTGTTTGTTTGGCCTGGGTGGTATGGTTGTTTTATGTTTGTGTTTTATGTTATATTTGTTGTGTTGTTGCTGTTGCCTGCCAGGACACACCTGAAAAAGAGATTTGTAATCTCAGCATGTCTTTCCTGGTTAAATAAAGGTTAAATTAAAAAGTAAAATAAATTACTAGCCAATGTGGCTGGTTATTAGCTACACACAAACAAGCTAAATAAATATGGGCTCAAATATTAAACGACAAGTTAAATAACATGTCCCGACCCAAAGAATCATGTATGTTCAGTGTGTCAAATGTGTGTTTGTGCGTGCGTGCGTGTGTATACAGCTAGCACCGGAGAACACCCTGGTCTCCTTCAACAAGGCCCTGCAACAAGGAGCCATCTCCCTGGAGACTGACGTCACAGTCAGGTTAGAAGCAGACGCACATTAATAACGCACTCCGCCTGGATTAATTACACTCTATAAATTGATCGCATGACTTGGTGTCTCCATCCATATGGTTGACATAATGAGATGTCTAAATATACACTGTGCTCGTCAATGTATGACTTGTCAAGGAGCATTATATGTCTCCAAAACATTCCAATGATTAATTTAGCTATTAATGAAACTGTTAATATGTAACTGCACCCTAAATTGTTCTCTTTGCTCGTGTTAATCCTGACAAAACATTTTTTTTTTTAAATATAAATGTTGGTTTAATGGTCTGTAAATGGCTCTCTACACATGATATCCGTTAAATATCGCCCCAGGACCTGGCTGGCTTCCAACAGTACCGTACTTGTAGTCCGCTCATGCGTCATCAAATTCAAATGTTAATGTTAACGGAGCTTCCCTCCCCCCCTCTCACTCAGCTCATTGACTACGTTTTAGTATTTTTCACAGTTATGCAACAATGGATGGAGTGAGTCAGGCTCAACGCTGGCGTGCAGTCACCCTTCAACATTTCATTTCTTTTTAAAGCATGTCATTGACCAAGGCGTTATCATGGCTTTTAATCAATCAGGCAGCAGCCCCGATTGGCTGCGTGCTGAAGCCAATGAAGGTGCTTGAGATGCAATAACGCCTGATTTCCACCGAGCGCGTCTCTGTCCCGTCAGGCCAGCGATCCTTTTTTGCTCCGTCCTGCCCCACCGGCAGTGTGTCAGAAGCGGAGCATCTTTCTGTGTTTTCGCCGAGTTTCCATAGCAACAAACCAAACCAAAATTCTGAGTTCTGTCTGATTGGCAGTTGGTTGCTTTCAGAATTGTCTCCGTCATAAAATAGAACCGCTGCAGGTTTTTGGCGGAGCCGAGTGGAGAGCTGTTTCTGGGATGCTCCTGAGACGCTCCTGAGACACTCCTGACGCTTCTGGGAAGCTTTGGTGGTTCACTTGCATTTAAAAGAGCTCCGTGATGGAGCCGGAACGCGACAGAGACGCGCCCGGTGGAAATTGGGGGTCAGTGGCCATCGGGAGCTCCACTCCAATATGAAGCAACCTTTCACCACTAGTCTGTGCTTGAACAATGTCTCCTGTCTCCAGTTTGGATGGAATTCCCTTTCTGATGCGAGACAATACACTGAGACGTACCACAGACGTCAGCAAGGTCTACCCGGCTAGACAGTACGACGATGCCTCCTCCTTCAACTGGACAGAGATACGCTCTCTTAATGCCGGCCATTGGTTCATAGAGGTACTCGGAAGTATTTTCTAGGTTCTTTTCTTGTCATATTGAGAGACTGACTAGAAAACATCTGTTGTTACATTTCTCTGGATGCGTTCAATAGACTGAATGTTTGCTACGTTCAATTAACTTTTTTTTACAGAACGACACTTTTCCTCAAAAATTCTTGAACTACTTTTAAAGACATTTTCTGCATTTAACGGCCGTGACGAGTGTTGCTCAATGACATCTATTAAAAGTAAAGCTCCGTATATGTTTTGTGAGAATTTGTCATCATCGCTATTTAGCATCAGTACCAAATGTCGCTTTCAATTTATCAGCCCATTCAATCTTAAATGCAGAGGGTGTCATTCTGCAATGAAATGTATGAAAGTTAAAACTAGAATCAAGCAAATGTTAAGTGCTCTTTTACAGGGCAGACAGAGGTTGTATCTACCATTGTGCATCTGCAAGGCTGAAACGCAACAATCTACAGCAGTAAAGCACAAACAACCTCTTTGTCATTGTTAAGCCATGTCCAACTCACAGTCCAACTCCTCCCTGTTTTGTAGCCAGGTTTTTGTAGCCGTTAGCGTTAATTGAACGTAAAGTGAAAATGACACCATCTTGAACGCAGCCTCCGTCTCCCCATTGCCTCTAGACTGACCCCTACTGGACAGTCGACTCCCTTACAGAGAAGGACCACAGCCGGTTAGGCAACGAGACGGTGTGCAGTCTAGTGGAGATGCTGCGCCTGGCGTCAAGGGCCAACCGCTCTGTGCTGCTCAACCTCCGCAGGCCCCCCCCGGAGCACCCGCGCCACCGCAGTTGGTTCATGGACGCGCTGTGGGCTGTCCAGAGGGCAGGCATCGCCCAGAGGAGGGTGAGCATTAGCACCAGGTTTGGGAAACAAACAATAACTAATCCGTTACAGGTATCAGCTAAAATAGTGGAATCAGATTTACAGTTTTTTTTTTTTTTCTGGCTGTAAAAATCATGATGACGGCATTTTAAAAAATAAATTGTTTTATTTATTTTTTAATTTTTAATTTTTTTAATTCAAGGCTGCTAATTAGTGATTTCTGAAAATTAAATGTAGGGTCAGAGATTCTGGACTACCGGACTTCTGATGCATCTATTTTCCAACCTGTCAGCAGCAGTGGTGTTGTCGTTAGTTGTACATCATGCCTAAAGGTGGAGTCAGGGATTCTGGAGAAAGATTGTTTATATTTTAACTCGATCAAAACAAATACACTTCTCCCTTCGGTGCCATGGAGTGCTCCCTCAGAAGCTCCGCCCCCCCACATTGGAAATGCATTGCCATGGCAGGGACAGTGTTGTGTGGTGCGGTCTGCACCACTTTGTTTACAGAATTTTTTCAGCACACAAGATGGGCAGCCATCATGTCATGAGAAAGATATCGCTGAATGTGACGAGTGTATTAGCTTACAATCACCGACTTTACGTTTTCAATGAGTGGTATACAGGTACATTAGTATTGAACAGTATAAAAATAATAATTAGCCAGATAATGATAATTGTACTGTTGATGTAACTAGTAATACATTCATCCAATGTACAATAACTCCATAGTATCAGATGACCTGCCTGTGTAGAAGCTAATGACCAACTTACATAGAGATTGTATATAAATATAATCATAAACCATTATGCCCTCCATTGAATGAAATACAACTTTTTAAAATGTCACTCAGGCAGTTTGAGAGCCGCTGGTCTGCTGTATGATGAAAACATACATACACAAACATGCAAAGTGACATAAACTCCCCAACTGTCATGGTATATTATTAATATTGGGTAACTTAAGTAGTTAGTTAGTCATGTGTTCACGTCAATCAAACTAACCAATCAGATCAATGTCAATCAAAAGTGTTGACGCAGTTAGCCAGCGCTGTGTCCCAGACCTTACGTAGTAACAGCTGGCCCTTCCGAGACCACGCGATCATGCAGTCAACATGAACTGCAGCCAGCGTGACGACTGCTGCCTCCTGCAGGTGACGTGGACCCCTGACACAGACAGGGGGAGGGCGCTGGGGCTGCAACAGACATCCCACGAGAAGCTGACGGTGGACGAGATACGGCAGAGGGGCATTAGCAGCCTCACCCTCCACTATGGCACGGCCGGCCACAGAGACATTGAGTAAGAGCACACTGGATCAATGACAGCATGCTGCTACTGCACACGCACACAACATACATGCAAACGCACACACACACACACACACACGCACACAACACACATGCACACTGTACAGTAGCTGTTCACCTACACGAAAACATTCTTGTGTGTTGTACTATTATAATACTAAGGTACACCGTCTCAATTGCTTTATGCTGTAGTGGCCCCAGAACCCTAAAATGTCTTCTCTGCAGCTCCCTGTTTAGGTTTGAAATACAACTCGTAAGCATTCTTGTGTGTTTACTATTTAAAAGGGCACTCCTCAGAACCCCAGAATGTCAGTTGAACTGTATCAGGGTGAGGCAGGAGGTGTAGAGAGTAGTATGAAAAAGACCCAAATCACTGAAGGCAAGACTTCAGACTTTAATTGCCTTTGATAGGCAAATTCCAGTGTTACTAGCAATAACGGTTTCTATATGAACACACAGCAAAGCTGCCTTCTGCACCCAGAACCAGCATTAGTCCATGAGCAGTCATCACGCCGTAACTATTTTAATATAATATTGTTTGCTTACGATTTCTGGTGTATGACCTGTCCAGCTTTGGATAAAAGCATCTGCCAAATGTACTACATAAGTCTTTGGATAAATGTAAATGCTAAGTGTTTCTGCTGATCCCCCAGGGCGTACCTGGCCAGCAACATCAGCGTGACGGTGTACCCGGTGAACGAACCGTGGCTCTACTCCGTCCTGTGGTGCGCAGGGGTGCCGTCCGTCTCCTCCGACGCTGCCCAGGTCCTCCGCAACGTGCCTTACCCCATCTTCCTTATGGTAAACAGCCTGCTTTACCCCATCTTCCTTGTGTTTACCTCATCTTCCTCATGGTAAACACCTTGACATACCTCATATTCCTCATGTTTACCTCGTATTCCTCATGTTTACCTCATATTCCTCATGTTTACCTCATATTCCTCGTGTTTGCCTCATCTTCCTCATGGTAAACACCTTGACATACCTCATATTCCTCATGTTTACCTCGTATTCCTCATGTTTACCTC
>JAODLL010000006.1:244401-260001 GCA_026546735.1 Forbesichthys agassizii | reverse complement strand
CCCCCCCCCCCCCCCCCCCCCCCCCCCCCCCCCCCCCCCCCCCCCCCCCCCCCCCCCCCCCCCCCCCCCCCACTCAGTCACAGGGAGGATTAAATAAAGGGAAGTCAGGGCTGAGGCGGACACTGCAGACAAAAAGCCGACTGTCGGACTTCTTATTCAAACCCAGGGTGAGAAAAGTTTGACATGAACTCGACTTTACCTTTGGAAGATTTTATTAAGGCTGTTTTTCTCTAATCCAGCAAGCCATCATGATCACATTGTGGTTTTTGGAGAATTTTCTAAGGTGTGCCCATGGGCAAGCATTCAGTACACAGATGACACTCCCAACCCCCATCTCAATAAAATCTTCACTACTTTTGTGCACTCAGTCTAGCAGAGCCCAGCAAGGAAGCACTTAAAAAAAATTATACTGGACTGCTTGATTGATATAATCAATTTTGATGGCCTGATAATCATAAATATTGTAATTGTCAGGATTTATATTCCTGCTAACATTCCAAAAAAATACAACCACAGCAGTGGTCTTATTTAGAGTAAAATGTCAGAATGAAATTAGCTGGTAGAAACCTTAAGTAAAAATTATAAATTAAATCCATATAGCCACATAGGATTAATTTCTAAGTAGACACAACTGCAATACAGTATGGTGGAAGATAACAAAGAAAACACATTAATACTAGATCATGCATTTTAGTACTTTATTTTTGAGATATCAGTGCAAAATGAACACCAAAGAAATAAAATAAAAACCCAATAAAAAGAAAATTAATGTTTCAGGTCTTCACATGGATATTAACATTTTTTTTATTTGCTGCAACTAATAAAGAGTTCTGGGATGTAGTTCTGGGATGCACAATGCATTTCTATGATTGTTATGTGGAACCACCAATAACCCCAAACCATTCACAGAGCTCTGTTAACCAGTAACAGTAATGCGAAAGACAAAGAAATATCACAAAGAAAATTCAATGCACGTTTAATTTCCCCACTTTTACTAATCTTTCTCCACGGTTTGTTGATAAAAAAAAACAACCTATTTTAAGACTTGACATCCCCCCCCCCCTCCCCCCTCCCCCATGACCAGTAGGGATACACAGGTATTTCCCATGCGTCTACATGCAACAGGCAGCAGTGAGGAGTCAGACATTATTACACAACACAGCGCAGGATAGATTATCATTTACCACATTGAGACACATGCAAAGAACAAACAAACCAAAAAAAAAAAAAAAAAAAAAAAAAAAAAAAAAAAAAGAATGGCCATAGCATCCTCTGCCTTTGTATATACACTAGTTACGCATATAATTCATATTTACATTTCAGGGCATTAAAAACTAGGGTAATATCTTTTTCTTCGACAATACAAAATAGTCATCTTTCATAATGAAAGTACTATTTACACAAATATATTTAACCGCTGTGAAAATGTCCTAATAGTAGAACAGAGACATACTTCTTATGTGTATGCGTTAAAAAGATCACAAGACGTGGAGAATGAAGCGTGTGAAAATAAGAGTGATACTGAGACGAATACAGTACAATCAAAGTAAGGAGATAAGATACAGGATATCTGCCGAGACACCAGCGCGTGTCTGATAGCTAGTGGGACCTGGTGGTGTTCTCTTAATATTCATGCGATTCTTTTGACATTTTATGAGTTAAGAGAGGCCATCAAGAAAACAAACAGAAAGGTGTCCATGGAGCACAAGTCAAGAAATAATTAAAAACAAGAAAATCCACAAACTTTCAAATTCTTTCATAAAGATAACAATACTGACATTTCTTTTTAATAACATGCCAATAACGTATTTTTAAAAAGGACACCTAAAGACTAAAAATTAATAGTGCAAATTCTGGATTCAACACCACATGACCTGAAAATAAGCATTTACTTCACATCAAAAGTCTGCGTGCATCAACAGGGAGAAATAGTGCCACTTCACCAAAGATAAAGAGATAACGCTATTCAGATGCTGCAGTCTTGAAACCGTTGCTCTAGAAACCTGTATTCACATTTTAAACCGTATGACACTGCTATCTGAAAACGCACCCTACTCCGAATTTGCACTGTCAAATTTTAGCCTTACAAATTCAATTCAGGTAAAAGCAAAATACAATGAGTGACCATTTGAAGCACTGTCGATGTATTGTCATCTCTCTGGCAACTATACCGTTACAATATTCTTGAAGAAAATTTTGAAAAACCCTTGATCACAGTAACACTCCCTGTGTGTGAGAATATTGTTTCCAAGGTCTTCCTTTAAATGTCTTTAACTTGTAAGTTTTTGTAATGGAATGCCGCGTTTACCCTGGAAGACAACTGTATTTGGAATCCGATCTAAAATGTATGAGTTTCTGTCTATCCAAAATGTTCTGATAGAGAAAATAAACATTCACTGAAGTGAGTTCTGGCATTTCTGGAGTTGTTAATTATGAATGTTGCTTAAAAAAGCTCTTTCTAAATGTTTTATGCCAAGCAACAAGGAGAACACATTTGTAATATGCGTACAATTCCGAGAAAAAGTATTAAACCGGACCAAGTTCTAAAGGAGGAATTTGTAATTCAGAATGTTAAATACATACTGCATGATTATCATATAATGGGCAAAGGTACATTAGACACTTCCTTAATTTTGGCTTAATGAATTAGACATTCTTCTGCGATCGAGATATTTTGTACCTTCTCATAACCCGACCGTTTTAAAAATAATGTAATGAAAATATGCCTTTACACCTGAACCAGTTCTCTCTCTATCTCTCTCAAACGAAATAAGAATAAACCTTCATTACAGCATTCCGTAAATTTGTCTCAACTGCAAACCAATTTTGGCAAGTCAGTAAAAAATAAGAAATAAAAACATCTTTAAACCCTTTTTCTCTCTTTTTTTATGTTGACAAAAGTCTGCCAAAGCTACTACTCAGATGATTGGCTCAGCCCGTGGCTCTTGCGGCTGTGCTTGTCACTGTGAGGGGGGGGCGAGTGGGGGGCGGAGCTCAGTCTGTGCTCGTAGGTATGCGTGTCGCCGATTGGCTCCTCCTTAACACAGGCTGCAGGCCTGGCGCCCTCTGCCTGATCCCTGAGCTCCCTCCTCAGCTGAGCACTGCCCTTCTGTAGCATGTAGTACAGGATGGGGTTGGAGCGGGTCAGCCGCGGAGAGTCCCGGTTCGAGTCTCCTCCCTCGTCCTCGTCCTCCTGCCCGGACCACCGCACCGGGCTCTCCGGCTCCTGCTTGACCAGGATCGGGGCGTCTCGCTTTTGGGAGACGGCCCAAGGCGCTGGGTGGTGGTCCCAGGGGAAGCGGAGGGGAGCGTCGCCCGGCAGACTGCTGCTGCTGTTGTTGTTGTTGTTGGTGGTGGTGGTGTTGTTGTTGGTGTTGGGCAGGGGCCTGAGGTTACCATGGAGCCCTAAGCTGAGCGAGGGGTGGGGCTGCCAGGACGGGTGAAGGAAGCTGTGATTGTGGGACGGCTGGCTGGGGATCGGGGCTGCGATAACGGGATGGCCGTTGGCCTGAAGGGCCGAGGAGCTGCAGGCGGCCCGGGGCTGCTGGGACAACTCCTTGAGGCAGTTGTCTGAGAGCAGCAGCTGCTTGAGCACGTTGAAGCCCCGGCTCTCCCTGGCGGGGGAGTTGGTGGGCGGGCTCCTAGCCGGAGCCGCCGCTCCCGCTCCCGCCTCCTTGGGCGTCCTCCGGTGACGTGGTTCTTCCTGGAGGGTCGAGACGAGGCCGAGGCCGTCCCCGGTCGCCCGATCGGGGCAGAGCAGTCTCTTCTTGGGGCTGGGACCCCGGCAGTCCCCCGGCAGCTCCTCCTTCACCTGCCTGGGCTGCGGCTGTGTGGCTGCGCTGGCGTAGTAGGTGGCCGTCTGCTGCTTCAGCAGCTGGCTGAGGAGGCCGTACTTCGCCACCACCTCCGTCGGCCGCGGCGGAGGCTGCTCCGTTTTGAAGTCCGCCGGGAGCTCGGAGGGGACGGGGCTGGTCTTTCCACCGCCACCCCACCCCCGCCTCTTCCTTCCGTTGAAGTCCTCAGACGCCTCCTCCTGGCGCTCCGTCTTCACCTTCACGTCCGCCGAGGGCCCGTTGGAGCTGTCGCAGAGGGCGGGGTGCCTCTCTGAGTTCCCCGCCTGCTGCTCCGCGCCGCCCCTCCCGCCGCCGGCGCGGTCCTGGCGGGTGCAGATCGCCGCCGTGGCGACGGCGGCTGTTGTTGTTGTTGTTGTTGAGCCTGTCCCCAGGAGCAGCTGGAGAACCGTGCGCCTCTCCAGGAGGTTCTCGATCTGGGAGGAGGAGGGGGGGGGTAGTATGGCAGGGGGCGAACCCCCGGTGCCGCGGCTGAGCGGCGTGCCGCTGGCCGACGGCCCGTCCGAGAGCGGCGTGGTGGCGGTGCTCCGGTGGAGGACGGGGCCGCCGAGCCTCTCCAGCAGGACCGTCTCCGGGGCCCTGCAGGCGGGCGGGGAGGGTGAGGCGGATGCCACGCCACACTGGGCCAGGTTCTGCAGCAGCTTGCTGGCGCTGAAGGCCGGCTCGGCGGCCGCGGCCTTGGACTTGCACAGGTCCAGCGGGCTGGACTGGACGCCCGGGGACGGATGGGAGTACGGGGACGGAGTCCGGGTCTCCCCCGCTCCTCCCCTCGGCCCCGGGGGCACCGACATGGTGGCCATGGTTACGTCGAGCGGCAGATCTCCGCTTCTGGCCGCCCTGTCGGTGTTCCTGCGCTCCAGCAGGAGCTGCATCAGCGTCAGCTTGGGGTGGGGCTCTGGCTCCTCCCGGGCCCTGGGGACGACCTTTGACCCGCCACACGCCTCAGGCTTCCACTTGTTGATCAGCGACTCCGTCATCTTGTCCAGCGAAGGGCCGGAGAAGGCCGAGGAGCAGGAGGAGGAGGCGGCAAGAGACGGGTGAACGCAGGGAGGGGGAGAGAAGGCGGCGCGGGCGGAGGAAAACATAGCGGAGGAGGACAAGGAGGAGGAGGTGGTGGAGGACGAGGAGGACGAGGAGGAGGTCTTTGGCCCCAGTGCGGCTCCTCGGCTCCTCACGGAGAGGTCGATGGGCGAGCAGCTGGAGTAGGAGCTCTCGGCGTCGTCGCTGTCCTTAGCCAGGCTCCTCTCCTGGGCGGAGCACTCGCTGTCGGAGGTGACCGAAGAGGAGCAGCTGGGCGGGGGCAGCGGGAGGCCGCTACCCCCGCCGCCGTCTTCCCCCCTTCCCTCCTCCTCCTCCTCCTCATTATCCTCCTCCAGGTGCCCGTTCTTGGTCAGCTGCCGCTGGCTGTTGTGGTTGTTAAGCAGCAGGAGCAGCAGGCTGCTGCAGGTCTGAGGGGGCCGGGAGGGGCGCGAGTCGAACGCCCGCTTCTCCCTGGGGAGCTGGCCGGGGTTGTTGGTTAGGGTTCGGGTGTGGCTTAGGGCTTGGCTGGGGGCGTGGCTTAGGGTGTGGGTGTGTCTGGGGGCGTGCTGGGGAGAGGGGGGGAGAGGAGAGGTCTGGTTGGGCCCACCACGCTGCAGGGAGGGGCTCCGCTGGCCGGGGAGCGCTGCTGCCGGAGCCGGGGCTCTGGTTGCCGTGCCGTTTTGGGCGGGGAAGCCGCCCAGCGCGTCAGGCAATGGCGGTGGTGGCGCTGCCGGGGGCGGATCTCCGGCGCTGGGCGGCCGCTTGTCCGTCCCGCCCACCTGCTGCTGCGTCGCCATGGCGGCCAGCCGCTCGCTGGCGGAGCGGCCGGAGAGCCGGGCCTTCAGCGCATGCTCCCGGGAGTACTGCTGCAGGTGGGCCTCGCTGGACAGCAGCAGGGCCAATTGACTGCAGGCCAGGCTGGGCTTGGGGGAGGGCGCCGGGCTGGAGCGGATCTTCACCATGTTGGCCACCGCCTTCAGGCGCTCTGCACAGGACCCCGCCTCGCTGGCTGCCGCCGCCGGGCTGGCCGGCGGCGGGGACGACTCCGGGGGGCGGTCCTGGCCTTGCCCCGCGGCGACCCGCCGGGTGTAGGGCGTGCCGCTGTGGCACGCCGCCTTGCTCTTCCTCATCAGGCCCTTCAGCCGGCTGGAGGCGGTGCCGTAGGCGGCGGGGGCGGGCTCGGCGGCGGAGGCCGTGGGCGGCGGGGAGCGCTGCTCGCCCGGGGGCTCGCCGGCAGCGTGCTGCGACAGCGCCACGCTCTGCAGCCGCGAGCTGAAGGACTGCAGCAGGGAGGCCAGCAGGGTGCCCTCCCCCAGGGCTCCGTTTTGTCCGCCCGCCCCCTGGTGGCCATTCAGCTGCGCCGCCGCCGCCGTCATCGCCGGGGGCGTGGCGGTCCTCTGGCTGCCCGCCTCGCTCCAGGCACCGGAGCGCAGCAGGCGGGCCTTCTTCAGGTGCTGCGAGGCCCCCAGCGAGGAGGGGCCGTTGGGCCTGGGTGCAGCGGGGCCCCGGCCGGGCGGCAGGAAGGGCCCGCCGGCCTTGTCGGCCTGCTCCTGGTTGCTATGGGCAGCCTCCGACCGCCTGCTGGCCGCGGCCCCGGGCCCGGCCACGACCGGATGCATCAGTAAACCTTCCAGGTAAGTTAGAACAGCTGAATCCTTGTGTGTCTCAGGGCCAGGTTCCTCCCCATGAGTCATGTTCAATACTAGGATCCCCGCGTGTGGCTCAGCAATGCTACTAGCAAACGGCCGTCCACTGGCTCATCTGGGCCGACGGTGGCATGACGCTTGTGTCCCAACAGCGGTACCAACAAGTGGATGGGGGTGGCGTCTCGGAAGCAGCTTGTGCAGTCAGCGACGCAGAGAGCCGAGAGCGGGCGGAGTCATTCTCGCGTGGGAGGCCGTCCCTGGCATTGGAAAAGCCAGGGATCTGTGGGATGGTGTGGAGGAGAAAAAAAGAAAAGAAAAAAAAGGCAGGGTGGGGCGATGGGGGATTGATCCCAAAAGGCCCGGCTCCCTGGCTTATGTGAGCGGCAAAGGAGTCAGCGGGAAGAAGCCGCTCCAGAGATGTTGACACATTCCGATGCCGTGGATGTTAAGAATCTTTGTCCTTTAAGCGGTTATCTAGGTGGCGCCTTTCAGCTTTTCCTGGTCTCACACAGCGGACCTATGGGAGGAGAGGGGGAGAGAGAGAAAGAGATAGAGGTGAGAGAGGTATGGGGAGGGGGGGGGGGTGAGATAGAGAGAGAGAGAGAGAGAGAGAGAGAGAGAGGGGGAAAACGTGTGAGAAGTAGGGATTTGCACGCCACTACATCACATTCATTTCAACACCTTGTCGGCCATCTCTGTTACTTAGCAACATTTCAGATTGACTGCACACGGGCTCTCGCTCGCTCTCTTGCACCCCCCTCTCCCCTCTCCCCCACACCTTTCAACAGACGACAAATGTAGATTAGGGCTGATTGGTTCCAAATTGAAAATTCAAGCCTGCTACCTTGAAAACATTCAGGTCCCTGGCTGTAAGCCCCTCACTGCGATGTCTTTCAAACGTGAAGGGCCTGTGAGAGCTGTGAATTATTTCTCGTGCAGCTTGTCATTTCAGTGGATTATACCCCCCCCCCCCCCCCCTCCTTGCCATGCACTTGAGCAGTCTCTCCCATGACACTAGCCCGGCTCTGCAGGCCGAGGGCTAATACCCACCCACACGTGCACAACACATTTCTTTAAGCTATGCGTACGGAAAGAAGGGGGGAGGGCATGTATGTCGTGCACGCTCTCAAATGTGCGCCAGCACACGCGGCAGAATGTGACGTCGGCTTTGGCTGTCCTATTTTGCTAGACGGCGTCTTTATCCATCGGTTCAGAAAGGACTAATAGACGTGTGTGTGCGTGTGTGTGCGTGTGTGTGTGTTTGTGTCTGGGATAAGGATCAGGTGCACCTGTCACATCGCGACACCGTCATGAGGCCCAGAGCCGCTGACAGTGAGGCGCATACCGTGTTACGTTGCCACGGCAGCGACAGCGCCTCTGCCCCCCCGGGAGACCTTCGGCGCGAACCCTGTCACGGGGGTCGTCCGCGCGCAGGACACCTCCGACAGCCCGGGCCGCACCCCGTAAAGGTTAATTAATACAGAGCTTGTGCCGTGCCTCAGCTGCTTCCCGTGTCCTTCCGCCTCGCCCCCCCACTCGCCCTGACCGCCGGCGACCGCCGAGCACACAACGCGGCGGGACAGCCACCGTTGATTATGACGAAAGGGCCTCGGTGTAAGTATAAATACTCCACGGAGGGAGGGGGACGGATGCCTGCAAAGGCCAAGAGCAACAGGGCAGCCTGTTGCCGTGGCCCAGGTCCAGAGGTTGGCAGCAGGGGAACGGACAACAGAGTGCCACTTTAAATGCTACCTTGGAAACGAGAGACGACACCGGAGGGGGGCCCCCAAATTAAAAGGTCACCGAATGGAACGGGAGGGGGGAGGATAATTGGGTCGGGGTGCGTTCAAATGTGTCCTCAAACCCAATTTCCACAGATTGACGAGACCGTCTGCAAGGCCTCTCCGTGCAGTGTGGGGACTTAATTGACAGTGGCCTATCAGCATCAATTACAGTTTAAGTCTCGCCTCAAGCGGCTGACCTCAATCTGACAACAACAAAAGCCAACCTTGTCACGATGGGCCATCTGACGTCTGCTCTGCCTGCTAATCTGAAACGGCTGGATTAGGGGCCATTTTCCCGCCAGTCATTTTAACACAATTAAAATGGAGTGCCCCTGAAAGGCCAAGCAAAAGAGGAACACGGACGTGCACCTCAATATAGAGCAGCCGAGGACGCGCCTGCACGTGGAGAGAGAGAGACACAACAGATAATGTTTACCGTTGGCAGCGAACCTCTGGAATTAGAGTTGACCTTGTGTACGCTCATGCCCCCCCCCCCCCCACACCCAACCAAAACAAAAACACCCTACTTCAAACAAAGCATAGAACGTGGCACCACACGCCATTAGCTTGCTCCGCCTGTATTTATTAACAACATCCCATATCCACTGTGTCACATGACGCGAGGCCTTGACAACGAGCGGGGGGGGGACGCGTGGTGACATGAGTTGGTGTCGGAAACCCTCCACGATGACAAGGGCGCCGAGGAAAATATGTCTGGCGCGGCGCGTAACAAACGCGTGACCTTAACATGGGCAGGCTGCCCTCTACCCTTGCCCTCCACTCCCAGGATGTGTGATGTGTTGCTATTACCTTGTGTGCCCTGTGCTATATGTTGGAGATGACCTCACGCGTCTGTTAACATGTCTTCCTATTGGTGGGGGCGCCCCCAAAAGGCTGACCCCTCCCCGACCTGACCCCACCCGCACCAACGCGCTGCGTTATGGTTACCGCGGTGATTATCCATTATCTTTGACAATGTCAGCCAATGACAGAGCCGGCACATTACAGAGTGATTTTTTACTATAGCAGGGCCATGCGGGGGGGGGGGGGGGAGAGGGGTGGCAGCACCAGCGCAGGCTGGTCGGTCTCTCTCTCTCTCTCTCTCTCTCTCTCTCTCCTCCCCCCCCCCGGCGTTAGAAGACACCCAGGAACAGGAAGGTCGATGCACTTTCAGCCATTTCCTACGTGGAGTCACCAAGGTAACTGACACGAGAGCGTACCCGGTGCAGATGTCACCGATTAGTTCCCAAAGTCTGACCTTCACCGACCATCAGCCACCCACCCATGCACCCACCCACCCTGACGACGCACATCTACAGTAATCCGACCCATTTTTAAAAAGGTCTTTTACATGACGGCTTCACAAATGACCTTCATTGGTCGGCAATGGTAATGCTTTTACGCCATTTAAAATGTATGAGGCCAAACAAAAGAATTTAAAAAATAAAGAGGGGAAGGGCCACCGTTAAGTCAAGGTCACGCACGTCGCCAAGGGCTTTATTCACCCGACGCAACAGCTGGTGTCCATGTAAAGCTCTAGGCGTTAATAAAAAGTGACAATGCCGCCCGAGTGGTGTGTATTACTAATGTCTGACACCACCACAGCAGATGTGTTCCCCTGCATTAAGGGGGAGTCAAGGTTACAGGAATTTAAAAAAGGAAAAGGCGATGCCTAAACGCCATTATATCATGTAATCTGCAGCCGAGCGCCGTTTCGCATACGCAACGGGGCAGCTCACTCGCACAAGCGACACAACTGCTATTTGTGAAATTCAATATGGCCCTGACGTGATTAAAGGCGACAAAAACATAAGCGGCAAGACCAAATGCGGTTGTTCGAGCCCGCCAACAAGTGACCACGAGCGCCAGAGGAAAATGAGAATTAAAAGGCTCCCTCTCTCTCTCTCTCTCTCTCTCTCTCACCTTGAGAGAGGTAAAACATGAACACAACATGGAACTGAGCAGCGGGAGGCTGGAGGGCTGGAGACAAGAAAACAGTTTGCGCGGAAGGAAGTCAATCAGGACAAAGTAGCGCTCATAGGCAACACATGAGCACGCACAAATGCACTCCCACACAGGGACACACACACACACACAGAGACAATGAGAACTAGGGCACTCTGACCTACTTCTAAGGATGCACTGACCAAACAAGTCATGCATAGCACACCCCCCACCCCCCCCCCCCCCCCCGTGTGCACACTACAGAAACCAGAAGACCAACTCCGCACAAAAAGGCACGGGGAAACGTGATACATGGCTTCTGAAAAACTACACCTCTTTTGCTAAGTAGCACAGGGAATCCGGATCGGGCGATAAAAAAAAAAAAAAAGACACTCTCCTGCAAAAGCACATTGAATGTGCGGGACGCGGCCCTATAAGTCGACGCTCATCATCTCAGCCTCAAGAAAATGGGACTGACGCTTTAAGATTATTGGCCTGTATCCGGCCTTGGACGAGCTACTGCAGTCTGCGCTGCTCAGTACAGATAGTTCTGGATGTCGGGCGGGGATGGAGTGAGAAGAATCCAGGCATGCAAAGTGAGTCATTACCTAAGCGACCAAGAGCCTCACTAACAGGAGGACAGTCAAAGATTACCCTGCAAGGCAGCTGGATTCGAGAGATGAGGATCACGCGAGAATCCACCTTTCCAGGCTGCAAGTTACATTCGCCACTTGGGACCAAACCACCAGTGGTTCGGTCCAATCGGTGTCCTATGAGGAACTGCGTGCTTTAGATGTGACGTTAACCCATGACAGACAGATGATTCATCCAATCACCTGCCAAGTATTTCTTGAAAGTGCCGGTCTTAACAGGTTTCAAGGACGACTACTCAGATGTTTCTGGCTGTTCTACACAGCCCTGGCTCCGTAGATAGGAATATAAACAAAGTGTTTATGTTCACAACAACAAAGCCCTACATAGCACTACGCTTTGCTTCACAATGCATTTTAATGTGTGAGGCTGTGCTGCACTGGGATATTGTTTTGATTTGAGGTCAAAGTTAGCAAGCGTTTTCGAGTATAACTAACCCTGGCTTTAAGTCGAACATGAAGCGACCGGGATGATAACACAGACATGGAACATTGACACAATCCTACATTTACCTTGCCCAGGGTGGCACAGCCATGCTTACCAAAATGTTTGTCCATAGTAAATATTTGTGTGCCATTTGGGAGACCCACCCAAGGGCTATTTCCTGCGCGGCCCAGAATTAGCGCATCGATTAAAACACACACATTCCTTCTTAATGAGCCGTGCCCGCTATCAATCTATAGCTCGTTCATTTCTATTGGGCTCTGAGGTAATCTTCGGCTCACATCGTCCATCCAAAATGGCACTAATTTTCCATTTGTAAACACTGGCGCCGGCCTCAGGAACAGCTGATTGCCCCACGGCCACTGTGCCAAAATGCAGAGCTGGGCACAAACTGGTGATGTCTGAAGGAAGCAGGACACTTTGTTACTCAGATCAGACATCCCGTCAGACTGCCTGGGAAGCTGGATAAAACCAGCTAGAAAGCCCTAGCCTTTAATGAACCATTTCCATTAATATCCCTGGCATCGGTCCTAAGCAGTCATCGTGGTGAGTCAGCAAGATGCCTTTATTGGGTTAAAAAGAGAGTGCGCCTTGTCAGGGCTGAGCAAGTTGGGAGGGGAAAATGGCCTCTGACAGAGGTCTGAGCAAGAGGAAGGAGACAGAACATTGCCCTGCCGTCATTTTGCCTTTTATAATTCTCACATTGACCTAGATTCTCCAGTTTGTAAATCATTAATGCTTGCTCCTGAGTGAGGGTGGAGAATAGTATGATAGGGTGCAATTATTTCAAAAGGATCAATGTATTAGATTCAACCAAAACAATTTCCGGCCTAACAACACACAGGCCCATTGAAAGACAATTAAATGAGTCTTCTTAATCAATTAAGCACACCTAAACCGCTAAAGTATATTACAGCCACAATTACAGACACTCTTCTTGTGCGGAAACCCCTCAGCGTCAACCTAGTTGGCTAAAATAAGACAGTACCATACCTGAACCAGTATAGACAAACACAAATGTCTACACAAACCAGACCGCAATTTCATCACAATGTGAACTCAAATTAACCATGCGTTATGGTTATTAGTTATACAACCCATAATACAACTGTCTGCCAACAGGTTTCATACAAAGACCAGTGACTCTTAACTCTGATATGTTGTTAAATAAACACACATTGACATTATAGCATGTATGAATGTCAGAATGTCAGTTGAACAATATGAAAATGAGGCACCAGCAGTATGTATATTACATACTACACTGTTGAACAAACTTTGCAGAAAAAAGAGCTTTTCTCTGCCATTTTTTATTGAGGAAAATTGGAAATGGCCACAGCATCAAAAGGTTGGAAATAATTCAGTAGTGAATTGAGTATAATACACAAACACCCCCCCCCCACACACACACACACACACACACCATGACCAATATGAAAATAACTTCACAGCTGAATCCTTAGATACACGTTACCAGCAGCACTTTATTTTAAAAAGCCAAAGATTTCTTTTTCCGCCTCCTTTGCTTTCCATAATATAGACCTATATAGAAAGGTATGAACGGGACCATAAATGTCAGTGGGGAATCAGTATGGCTGCCTTGGTGCTTAAGCTATAACCAACATTTCTGCGACTGCCACCAAGTAAACACACAAGTGATTGAAGTGACGCTTCCGTAGCAGCAATACAACTAGGCATTGGGGAAGCTTTAATGCAATCCTCAGACTGGAGAAAGAAAAAAGGTCCACAAATAGAGGCTGAACTTAAAACCAGTATGTGAAGCGAAGAAATGGCATTCAAAGCAGTTCCACTGTGAGCATTAAATCAACACAACACAGTGCTTCTTAACTCTCCAAATGTGGCCACTTTTAGGCGACTTCTTATTTTTCCTGATGTGAGTCGGGATCACCTTGATCTCCACTTGAACTGGCGGTGCACTCACGCTGCCCACAGGTCCCGAAAAAACAAAGCACACTTTGCTCGCCACCACATACTCCTCCTCACCTGTGAGGCCTCTCCTCTCACCCTTTAGCTTTATTGGCTAATGCCATCCAGTCTATCCCACTCGCTAAGTACACCGCGGTCAGTCCGGCTCTGGAGAGGTGCGAGGAGGCCGTTTGTTTATCCAGTATGTCAAGCTACCCTGGCCACGCCATCCCGGTCAGGAGCTCATTACCCATGTTGAGATTTTAGACATCAGCAATTAAGTCAAGGCTAAATTGATGGCTTTTTTAAAGGACTTTCTAATGAGTTTTCTCCAAGAGGCTCATCTGGGCTTTTGTTGGATATGTATAACTGACAGCTGACAAAGCTAATTGTGTATGCACATTCAAGTTGGACAGACACCGTTCATAGCTTTACAAAAAGTTGGTAAGCTAAACGAAGACAGGTATATTGAGCAAGGGTTGCTCTGTGCTCTGTTATGGGAAAAACAACAATCATGATTATTATGGTCAATATTGAAAGCACGATTATGTATATAATTACACATTTACTTTTAAAAGATGTTGCATTTACTGCATCTAAAAAAAGTTAAACGAATGAACGAGAAAATGCCTTCACCTGTGAAATGTCCCTTAAAACTTTTCACATTGATCTTTCACTTGCGAGCCCCTGTCATGCAGAACACAGGACAAAACAAGAGTTTATTTGCAAAACATAATATGCAATATAATATTTCTTTCTCAAACCAACAACTTGCTAAGTGTCATCCCTGACGAAGTCAACCAGTGGGCCAAGCCTGGTAGGAAATTAGCCTGTCTGTTCTGAGCCAGCCATTGCCTATTAAATAATAACGGAGGGAGACTAAAGCCAGTACCAAGACGCAACCAGCAGCCCTATTACTTAGCCATAATGACGGACAACATGGAGACCAGGAAAGAATTACGACTAAATAAGTAAAAGCTACGTTAACGCTTTTGCTGTTGTCGGGCCAAACGCGACGCCCGCGTGCGTCGTCATCCTTGGCTGTGGTGGCTGACACAGGTAAAGTGCAGCAATCAATTTGCTCACCTGGCAGGAGCGCTTCCTTGGAATACTAATCAGGCCTCCCCCCCCCCCTTCTCCTTCCCCATTCACCTCTCGCATGGCATGACACCCCCCCCCCCCGCCCCAGACCTGAGCAAATGCTTAAGGTGTGGGGATGGATGGAGGAGGGAGGGGGGGGGTAGAGGGTGTCTTCCGCACAGATAGCTGCTGCCACTAATCAGGCCTACGTGCACCGGGGCGTGGGATTAAAAGAGCTCGCACAGCTCAACTCAGGCTCCGACCGGTGTTGGCGCGGCGCAAGTACACGCACGCACGCACGCACACACACAAGCGGGCGAGCTGAAGCAAACGCCCACAAGGTCAACATAGAAACACGACTTGCCCCGGAGAAAGGCGCGTAATCACGCGCACGCACGTGCGCACAGATGGGGGGTAATCGCACAAGGTCAATGAGAAAAAGAATATAAAGCCGACGTGAGGGGGGACGTTCTGCAGGCTACGAGCGAACACGGAGATTAAATACAAATGCACTTTGCGGTTCAAAGTGGGACTTTGCACAACGACAAACCGTCACGCAGCTAGCCAGCTTCTAGCACGACGACGCCCCGCCCCGAGCCGCGCCGGCCCTGTGCGTCTCAAGCGGTCCGCGGGAAGAAACGCCACCGCAAATTGACAGCGTCTTAATTCCTGTTCATATTTCATTTGGAGGGATGGCTTATGAGGGTGGGTTGGCTGTGTGTGTGTGGTTTGGGGGGAAGGGGGGCATCTCTGCACCATATCAAACACACACCGGAGTATGCCTGGAGGCTGTAACAGAGCGCGTCCTCACCCACATTCACACAGACAGCCATGAAGCAGACAGGGAGGAGAGAGAGAGAGAGAGAGAGAGAGAGACTCACTATGCATCAGCGGGGATATTTCATTACGTACATAACGAGTGCCATTAATCGCTCTTAACAAGAGGACACCACCTCACCTTGGCAGCCTGGCACAGGCAGCGGGTGAGGGTGGCGAGGGGAGAGGGGGGAGGGGCAGGGAAGGGACGAGCGCGGCGGTGTTGGCGAGGGCCGCAGCCTGACGGACGTGCGTTGGCGGGGGAGGGGAGGGGGGCTCCCACCACCGCCAATCACATGCAACCCCACCCCCCCGCCCCGACATGTTCCAACCCACACGCCAAACTCTCTGCAGTCCTCGCATCACCACCCTCCCCCCACCCCCCAACACTGTCTATACCCTCCCCTGCCTGTTCCCCATCACCTATACCCCCCCCGG